>CATIWQ010092129.1:0-29567 GCA_949673415.1 Euphorbia schlechtendalii | reverse complement strand
TGTTCTTTTTTAATCTAGTAATGATATTTATATGTGTTTTGTTGTTATTTAGCTTTGATATAATATACTTTATACCTTTTTTGTATTTGGTATAATTTGTATTATGTTTGTATATTATGTTGTTGTAATGATTTTTTTGTTCATTAAGTTATTGTAATGATTTTTATCGAACAATAGGTTATTGGTGATGATAAATATAATTTTTGTTATTTAGCTTTGATCAATTCTACATTTTTCAGTTTTGGTATAATATATATTATACATGTTTTTGTTGCTTATAATTACATTATACTTGTTGTTTTATTGTTGTAATTGTTCATATTATTCTTTTTTAATGTAGTAATGATATCTATATGTGTTTTGTTGTTATTTTGATTTGATATAATATACTTTATACCTTTTTTGTATTTGGTATACCGTGGATTATGATTGTATATTATGTTGTAATGATTTTTTTATTTAGTTATTATAATGGTTTTTGTCGAATAAGAGGTTGTTGGTGATGATAAATATGACTTTTGCTATTTAGCTTTGATCAATTATACATTTCTTAGTTTTGGTATAATATATATCATAAATGCTTTTGTTGCGTATAATTACATTATACTTGTTGTTTTCTTGTTGTAATCATTAATGTTATTCTTTTTTAATCTAGTAATGATATCTATATGTGTTTTGTTATTATTTAGCTTTGATATAATATATTTTATACATTTTCTAGTATTTGGTATACTGTGTATTATGCATGTTTATTCTATTGTTATAATGGTTTTTTTGTTTATTTTTTTATTGTAATGGTTTATGTCAAACAAGAGGTTGTTGGTGATCATAAATCTTGTTTTTGTTGTTTAGCTTTAATCAATTATACCTTTTTTATGTTATATTATACATTATACATGTTTTTGTTGCTTGTACATATATTATATTTAGCAACAAACTGTAGCAAGCAGCTCGCATATGGAAATCTTTTAATTTTTTATTTTCAAAGTCTGATTATACTTTTTGTTGTTTTGATTTTTTTTTCCAGATATGGTACCTTTGAGCTTTTCAATCTAGATGAATTTTTTGTTTTTATGGTCCATGATGGTGGAGTTTGGACAGATGAGTTTGAATTGAGGACCGAGACTTTTGATGTTTTTGATATTGGTTTAGTTTTGGTATAATAGACTTTATACATTTTTATATTTGGTATAATATGTATTATACCTGTTTATTTTTGTTGTTGTAATGGTTTTTTTGTAATTTAATTTTAGTATAATAAACTTTATACATTTTTCATATTTGGTATAATATGCATTATACCTACTTTTTTGTATTGTAATGGTTTTGTTGTAATTTACTTTTGGATAATACACTTTATACGAATTTTCTATTTAGTATAATATGTATTATACCTGATTATTTTGTTGTTGTAAGTTTATTATAGACTTTATACATTCTTTATTTGATATAATATGTGAGCTTTTCAATCTAGATGAATTTTTTGTTGTTATGGTCCATGATGGTGGAGTTTAGACAGATGAGTTTGAATTGAGGACCGAGACTTTTGATGTTTTTGATATTGGTTTAGTTTTGGTATAATAGACTTTATACATTTTTATATTTTGTATAATATGTATTATACCTGTTTATTTTTGTTAATGTAGTGGTTTTGTTGTAATTTAGCTTTAGTATAATAAACTTTATACATTTTTTCATATTTGGTATAATATGTATTATACCTACTTTTTTTTATTGTAATTGTTTTGTTGTAATTTACTTTTGGATAATACACTTTATACGAATTTTCTATTTAGTATAATATGTATTATACCTTATTATTTTGTTGTTGTGAGTTTTATTATAGACTTTATACATTCTTTATTTGATATAATATGTACACCGGTTTGATATGTTAGTAAAATTTTTTAATATCTCGATGAGAAATATATTTTCACAAACAAATATGAACCTCATGTGAAAACAAGTATTTACAAAATAAATCAAGTATTTTGTTAATGTATTTAACATCCGATTCAATTCATACTAAGCTTTCTCCTATTCTCTTCATCTTTCATCTTGAGATTTTGTGCAATCGTCATCCTTTTCCCAATGTCCTTTTTCAATTCTCATAATCACTCTTCATATTCTCTTGTTATTTCTTCGGTCAATGTTTTTACAAGTTAAATGGTAGCCTTCTTCTACGTGCTTGGATATCAAACAGAATTAGGAATGATCTCCCTTCTATGATGTATAAGAGGAAGCTCAATGTGAAAATCCCAAGGTTGCTGAAATTCAAATGAAAATCAATGATAAAATTTTTAATTAATGATGTATTTTGATATCGGTATGGATTTTGTTTTATAAGCATGTGTATTTTTTTAATGTACAAATGATTTTCAATTGGTATATACATGTTTATGCCACTTTTTAATTTTGGTATAAGATGTATTATACTTGCTTCATGATGAATTATGGGTAAAAATGGTGGCCAATTCTTCTCTCCTATCATAATTTTAGCTAACAAAAGAAAATTTGGAGTCAATAAATAATATCCATGTAATAATGTCAATCTGTAATTTTATTCCTAAAAAATTACTCATGTTTATGTACCTTGCTTTATTGCATCTTCCTTCCATTTTAGAGCCTGAAAACACCTTGTAAATATGTTTCAAATAATTCAAGAAAGTTTTATGTCAAACTACGCAAGAGATCAAAGATAAAATATTAATTTATGAGTCTTACGAGCAAATAGACAAAATTACATAACAAAAACATTCAAAGCCTCATAGGAAAATAAAACGGGTCTTATAGTTACAAATAGTTATGAGTGGAAAGAACATAGATCATAATACCAAGAAACCGTAGTAGTAGCTAAAGACATGAAATCAGTGCAAGATTGAATATAACATAAACAAGAAAATGTCAAGCAACACGAGAGCAATGTGCACCATAAGAAACAAGGGGGTAGAAGTCCAGCAAATTTACATAAGATTCTATAAACCTTTTCACAAAAGAATAAAGTAACAGTCAAATATAATAGATATCAAATATACACAACATTCATACCAGAGCCATCCACATAATGCTTCTTGGTAAAATCAGCTCCAAAAGTATCATTCTCTACTACAGGGTTGCTTCCTGATTCACCACTGATGTTCCCATTCACAATAGAATTATAAATAATAGGTTTAGTTGGCTCCACGGATGTGTTCTCATTCTCACATCTTTCTTCCCGTACGATGAGTTCACACTTGTACCTTAGGGATTATTCCATCAGTAAATAGAGATAGTAAACACGTATAAGCAACATTAGCAGCATGTGCAAAAACTCCAGTACCCTCATTGGCATGACCAATAGATATACGAACAACATTTGAGTTGGTATCACCTGCCTCCAATCTCTAGTCCCTGCACCTACAACTGCTCCTGCAACAACATCTCCTATTAAAGCATTCACCTGCAACAACAAAGATCATTGATGATATTGAGAAAAGATAATGAAACTGCATACTATGTCTAGGAGGCCATAACCTTCCAGATGAATTTTTTGTTTGATTATTACTCTATTAAATTATAGAAATAAACCAAGCTTCGTGTATAAAGGATCGATAAATAACCATTTCAATTCTGTACAATTATGTGCAAAGGAAAAAGGACCATGGCTTGAGGTAGAAAATGACTAGAACCAAATAATCTAATGTAACATATTATGCTCATTGAAGAATGATCCTTACAGTAAAGACTCCTAAGTAATTTTCATATGTTATTGTCACCATCCAATTTAAAGTATTTTATTTCAGAAGAAATCAATTAGTTGCAAATAACCTCTTGACATATCAATAGCTTTGGAACTCTTCATGTAAATTTGAGGGCAAATTTACTGCAAATACTAAATAGCATTGAAATTTGAAAAAGAAAATGGCACCATATATGTGGTACAATATGGGATTTAAAACCCCTTCCTTATATTAAAATGAAAACTAAAGTCCATCAGATACCTTTCCATTGTTAAAGGGAATATCAATTGTTTCACCCTAATTATACAGTTCAAAAGGAAGGGAAGAAGCATCAATTTGCAACTGGAGCATTTCCATTATTCTACAAAGTTGGCAAGATTATAACAAGAAAGAGCAAAAATGCATAAGATACTAAAATTTGGAGGTAATGAAATGCTGATAAATGTAGTGATTATTTGTAGAATTATGCAAAACAATGATTACAAAACTTGAATTAGGTTAAATCGAAATCAAATTTTGGTTTAGAATGAAAACTAACCTGTTTATGCTTCAAATCTTGTTATTTGTTGATCGAAATAACTGATTGATGATAAATAAGATGGAAATCGTTCACCGGGGATGGAAATTTTGGCAAATTGTTGAGAAGAGATTGCTGCGTTGATAAGAGATGGAATTTGGATCTAAGAGATTTTTTCAATTGGTTCTTCGCGTTGATTTAAGGATTGAACGACTCCTTCATAAAATTCACGTATTAGTTCAATTAGGATTTAGTTTTATGGGCCTTTTGAATTAGAAAGTATGGCCTTAAATTATGATAGCATAGTCCTGCATTTGTAAAAAACTCCATTTTAGAACCAGAGCTCCAAAACATCAACTAGATCTAATGCAAACTCTCCTTTGATTTAGCGATCCATCAACGGCTTTCTCTATCCCCGATCAACGATTCTTTCTACCTCTGATCAACAATTCTCTCTCGTCCTCCATCATCAGTCACTCACTCAAATTCATCGAGATGAATCCTATTAAATTCAGTTTAGTTTTATTTTAACCTAATATGAATTTTGATTTCGAATCTTGCCATATTTTCTTTAAATTCAGAACAAAATCATGGAATTCAATAGAAACAAACAAACATGAATAAAATTGAGAATTATTGTGTAAGCATTTCAGAATTTTCAAGTTTAAACATGGAATCAACATGACTAGGGAAAGGCTCCAGAAAAATTAAACCAAAAGGAAGTAGAAGTTTGAAGGTAATAAGTGTTTTTGAAATCTCTTGTGGTGTTTGTTCATTGTTTTTACTGTTAATCAGTAATTAATTAGCTTTACTTTGATCAATAAACTAGTTTAACTCATTTTATAGAAGAATGAATTCGATATACAACAAATAATTAGCATTGGAATTGTGTAGAATTTTTTATTAATCTCAATTTTATACGAGGAATACTTAATTCAATTTGAGGTCTATAAAACGGAAAACATCGGATATAGCAATGCTTGTGTACAAAGATGCACCTACAACAATTTGTGTTTACACAGTCTACGATGAATCAATGTGCGTGTTTGTCTCACAAATGATTTCAATTCTATTTTCACTATTAATTTAATCACATTTTGCTTTTTTGGGGATGTAGATATTTGATTGTAATACAATGTTCCTACTTTGGGCTGTAGGGATGAATTGTTGAATTTTTTTACTTCCTAAGAAGATGTTGAAGAGTAAGTGTATGTTGTCCCAACTTTTTCTATAGGTGTTTTGCTTGTGCTATATAACCATCCTCCTTCATTTTTTATTCAAGCTTAAAAACATATGGACTGAGGAGTAGGGTGACGGTGTTTACTGGTCAAGTTAGCTTCCGAGTTTTGACTTATATGCAGTGAAATTTCCTGAAGAAGCATATAAAAGCTACATATGTTAGGTTGGTTGCCAAGTCATTGGTCTTAGAAAGGAATAACAAATTATTAGGAGCTCGAACTAGCTAGAAATTAATAATTATGAAAATAAATCACACCTTGTTGTTTGTTGTGTATTGTATTTTTAAATTGTTATGCGTAGCTCTAATTGGTTATTAAGTTGTATTAATATGATAACCTTAAAGGTATTAAACCCTATATTCTTAAAACGACATGAACAATCGACTTTTACTAAGTGCGTAAATCTGATGCACTGTCAAATATCTGTAACTATTTTTGTCCTTTTGTGATTAGAGACATAGTGGATTTCATTTTTTTTGAGTTCCCTTTTTACCTTAAGAAGGAAAAACTATGTTAGAGACTTGTTGGTCATGAAGCTATATCATTTTTTCTCTTTTTGAGTTCTTTTTTTACCTTAAGAAGGAAAAACTATGTTAGAGACTTGTTGGTTATGAAGCTAAGAAGGAACTATTACCTTTGGCTTCTGCATTTAAGGGACGTAAATTAATTTTACGAGCCTTCATCAAGGGGTTACCATGGTTTTGAACTCCTCATATTCTATCAATATAATTGCATAGTTGCAACATATAATCTGTTTGCATTGACAACCTAGGGATACTGTCTAGCTATCAGAAATGCTCATTCTTTTTTTCTTCAGAATTGTAGTTTTTACATTGTATGGTTCATGTACAAATGGGGAAAGAATGACTGATCCATTTCATTATATCAATATAATTACATAGTTGCAACACATAGTCAATGATGACTTGCTAGGGATATTATCTAGCAATCGAAAATACTTACTCTAATCTCGAGCATTATGGCTATGGTTAGTTCATATAACAAAATGAGTGAATAGTTATTTGCCTTATTATTTTCTATTTTTTATTTTATTTTACCCTTGTTTTTTTTTCATTTTCTTTATTGTTTTCATCCCTTGCTCACTTTTTTGTGTTTTTTCACACACACACATGTATAATATTATCTAAAAAAAACTTATAGATACTATTTGTGTTTTTTCACTCAAACATGTATAATATTATTTATAAAAAAACTTATAAATACTATACCAATATTGAAAATGGTATATAATATATATTATACCAAGATTAGAATTGGTATAATTACAATATACTAGTATTAGAAATGGTATATAATATATATTATACCAATATTAGAATTGGTATAATTACAATATACTATTATTAGAATTGGTATAATATACATTATACTAGTATTAAACTAGTATAATACATAAAATATACATTATACCAGTACTAAAATTGGTATAGTATATGCCATACCCATATTAAAACTAATATAATACAAATATATAAATGTGTTGCGCTTTTCATAGCTATTGATGGACACTCATTCTAATATTATCTATAAAAAACTTATAGATATTATTTGTATTTTTTTCACAAAGACATGTATAATATTATCTATAAAAAAAACTTATGGATACTATACCAGTATTGAAACTGGTATAATACATATAATATATATTATACCACTATTAGAATTGGTATAATATACATTATACCAGCATTAAACTGGTATAATACATAAAATATACATTATACCAGTACTAAAATTGATATTATATATACCATACCCATATTAAAAATAATATAATACAAGTATGTAAACGTGTTGCGTTTTTTATAGCTATTGATGGACACTCATTATAAGTTGTTACAGGGCAATAGTTCAATGAAATAACTCATTATAGCATTTTTTTTCAATTCTTTGGATGGTTGGTTGTTATTTTGATTGTTCATAATCTATTGAGTTTGGTTTTGCTGTCACAACAATGATATTTTGGTAGATGGACTACTTTGTTGACTCAAGCTAAAGTAGTCAAGGGCGTGAGGCACACTCAAGGTGCAAGGTCGAGCCTTGAGCATAGGCGCATTTGAGGCACACTCAAGGCACAAGATCAAGCCTTGGCGCATTCAAGGCACAAGGTTGAGCCTGGGGCACGTCTAAGGCATGCCTTTAACTACTATAATTTAATAACCAATTTCGATGTTAAAAAACTGATTGTTTCTCATAATAGTGGACGCTTTTTAAAAGAAGAGTGAAGGAGTAGAAATATTTACATTAGTAAAAATGATTTAATGTCTCAGGTGTTAATATGACAATGGCTTGAAGTGCCTTAATTGTGATATGTATTCTAATATTTTTCCTTTGTAATTTTTTGTATCACTTTGCTATCGCAGAAGAGAAGATGAAGATGTTGTTAGAGCATATATTGGTGTTTCGGGTCTCAAAGACATAAGAAGAGAATTGGGCATGGTTTTCTCGT
Source organism: Euphorbia schlechtendalii (assembly GCA_949673415.1). Taxonomy (NCBI): domain Eukaryota; kingdom Viridiplantae; phylum Streptophyta; class Magnoliopsida; order Malpighiales; family Euphorbiaceae; genus Euphorbia; species Euphorbia schlechtendalii. Next base: position 21,623 of record CATIWQ010092129.1, on the reverse strand, counting down.
TCCTACAAATTCTAAACCTAGAAATGATTCTTTTAAACTTGAAAGTCCAACGCAAGCCCCATTGCTAATCACGATTCCCTTCATTGTGCCTCCTTCATCTCTAGTGTCTTTCTTTCAATCAGAACCTCCACCTCCTTTGCAATCACCAGTGAAAGCAAATCCACTAGCAAAAACTTGTGTAATATATCTTATACAAAAATATAAGTACAACCAAACTGATATAGTATCATTTGTAAATTAAGAAAGAAGCTCTTACAATTATTAATACCTAAAAGAAACTCATAAAACTACAATTATAGACTAGAAACAACAACAAATGATAATACAAAATGAGCTCTTAAAGCATAACACATATATAAAAATATTTATTCTATTTGTAAAAGTGATAATAAAACTTATACCAAATGGCTTGGGTAATAACATTGTATAACTTGTGCAATTGCCTTTATCAAATTGTATAATAAACAGAGAGACAAAAACTTTGTAATGTATTTAAAATTTGAAACAAAAAATGAATTTACAAAGCATCTGTATACTAACATTTAAAAAAAAGAAACTTAACACTTTAAAATGCAATACAATACTACACGATAACAAGTTCACTCACTACACCACCACAAGTTCTCCTATAGTGCCCGAACTTATTACACACAGTGTATTTAACTTTGGTTATTAGTTTCCACTCGCAAGCTTGTTTATTTCCATTTTTCCTTGGTTTTATGGGCTTGTTCCTTATATCTGGAGGTAGAAATTTCTGAAAAATCACTCCCATGAAGCATCATTCTCACCATCGACAATTGTGAATGCTAACGGGAAAATCATACCTGAAAAATAAATCAATTTCAACATTACTATATTAAATAAGAAAAGCAAAAACAATTATGACAAGTAAATGGCAGAAATTATAATACGTGTTATACAAAATAACCTTTAATACCTATTATAATAGAAAACAATAAAAAGTAGAAGTTATAATACACATGGTACCAAAAATAAAAATTTTATAATAACTATTATACCATAAAACATATACTATTCAAATGATATACCGGATTTATAATCGAACAAAAATTACATATTAGATATCAACGATTTATCAAAAAATGAAAACAAAAACAATTACAACAAGTAAACAACACGAAAGACATGTATTATAAGATAGATTTCAGAACGTAAAATACATAGTATGCCAAAAATGAAAAATGTATAAAATCTATTATAAAACATACAAAATAATAGAAGAATCATAAAATTTGATACACAACACGAACTTTAACAATACTTCTAGTAACAACATCAGATTCAAAAGAAAAAACACAACTTACCTTAAGCATATGGAGTACAAGCATATTTCAATTACTCAAAGAAGCAACTTGGTGAAAATGGGCAAAACATTGAATTGAACCTTGCATCACAACACAAAAAGAGTGGAAATTTGTTACTCTCGTTTCCAAATTCATAACAGTGATTTGATTTGTTGTTTGCTAAACATATATAAAACGTGAATCTTATTATATGACTCAGTAGGAGAACCTCTAATCAAATTCATCACCATTTCCTTGTGGCTTAAAATAGATGAAAATGATATCACTGCTATTCTGTATCTACAACATTGAAGTTGTGTGTTGATATTAAGCTATGAAAATGATTTATTTAAATCTTGCATCACTTATCATTCTGCATTGCATGCAAAATATTTTCGATGCATTACTTTCACTTTTCACACATATATTCATCTTGTTACTTTTCATACAAAAATATTTCCCCCATGTATTAATTTCAAAAAAGATAACATACTAAGAAACAAATTGGATAACATCATATATATTAAACCAAAAATCAAATAAAAAAGGAAAAATATAACTGGACAATAACAGACGAGGGTATATAATAAAAAATAAAAAAATGGTATAGTGACTACAAATTAAAATATATAATAAAGGCTACACAACATATTAAAATAACAATACTAAATCAAAAAACACGAAATAAGAAACATGCAATCAAATAAAAATAGGAATAATGCATAAAACATATAATGGTATAAAGTGTATTATACAAAATCAATATTCATATATTAGACTATAGAAAGAGTAAAAAATCACCTTCAGATCCCGGGATGAAAGTAGAGAATGTTTAAACAAAAACAGGACACTCAATTACATTGATTAAATCACTTCTCAAATGAAGGAAGAACATTAAAGACATATCATTCTTGATTTCCATTAGACAACATCTTCTTAGAAGCTGATAATCAATCTTAAAGTTTTGCTCATCCTTATTTAGATCAATACTCTAAGAAACATTCTTAAAAATAGCAAAATCAATAAATTTCTTAATAAAAATTCCACAAGTTTCACAATTCACGAATGTTGCAAAAATCATACTTTCTCATCATTAAAAGAAATTTGATATAATGACAATCTATCAAAATAAAAAATCACATAAGATGAATTATACCCCATGAAATATGGTATAACGACATTATACCAAAACAAAAACGGTATAAAGTCTATTATACCAAAGTTTTTTTACAGCAAAACTAACAAAAAAACACAACAAGAACCGAATTTTTTTACAAGAAACATAACAAAAAGGAAAGTAAATAAACATCTCGATCTCGAAGGGTATGAAGCATAAAGGATAAAAAAAAGCCTTTCAAAATCACCATTGATAACTAGTTTACAAAATAGTGAATAAAGGTTAGACAAATAGAGAAATGAAATCCAACTCCTTAAAGAACTTGAATCCAACAAAATCAACAGCTAAGAACCCTAATATGAAGCATATTATACAACGACAAAAATAAACAAGTATAATACATATAATACCAAATAAAAAACGTATGGAGCATATTATACGAAAGCCAAATCAATAACAAAACCATTACAATGAAAAACATAACAAGTATATCACATATTATACCAAATAGAAAAAACATATAAAGCATATTATTCAAAACTAGAAAAAAAGTACAAAGCATATTATACCAAAGCTAAATCAACAATAAAATCATCAAAAGACTCAGTTCCCAATTCAAACTCATTTATCCGAACTCCGCCATTATAGATCATAGCAACAAAAACATCCATCTAGATCGAAAGCTAAAAAGGTAGTCTAAAAAAATCAAAACAACAAAAAGTAGAATTAAACTTTGAAAACAACAAATTCAAATAAGAAATTGAAAACAAAAACTAAGCAAATTAGTGCTTGCATTATGTCAAATATTTTATAACCAATATCTAAATGACTAGTGCTAACATTCAGCATAGAATACTCTGACATCAAATCTCTCTGAGTCATTTCATCGAAGACCTTTTGGGCATATTCCAAAGCTTCATAATTTCCATAGATATGAACTATTGATGTTTGTACTTGCAAACAGAATCGAGATAGGAAATATAAAAATCCATAAAGAAGAAATCACAAGATCAAATAATAATATCAAAATCAATATCAGAAATTTCATCCATCTATATTGAAAAAACTTAAAAGATATGAAATCCTGAAATAGTATCGAAAAGGCATAATAAGCATGAACAATCGAAACTCAGAAGAACACAAGAGAAATAAAAGATAAATTAAATCAAATAGAAACAAAACTTACACTTAAATCCATCAATCGAGATTGGCAATGAAGTAAAAGCTTCGATGAACAAACAATGATTCCTGAAGTCACAGAGTCTGAAAAATTGTAAATCAGAGAGAAGAAATCAAGAATGAAGGAGCTCAAAACCAGGAATCAAGGAATAAATAAAATCGCGAAGAAGACATGGACTATAGGAGAAGATCACGTGGATAAAACCAGAGCTGGAAATGTCCTATTTTGTTCACAACCTAAAGAAAGAAATAAGAAAGTTAATTAGGATAAATTTAAAAAAAAAAATGATGTTTAAGATATATTTATTATTTAATCTTATTGATGGACATTCATTACAATTCCCCGTAAGTGATATTCCCCATAAATGATCTCGCAAAGTTGGGCTATCGGGCTCATACAAATGTCCACTTGAATTTTTTACAAATTTCTTCTGGATGAGGCTGGAATGCCGTTAATTATTTTCTTGGATCCATAAAAATGTTGCTAAATCAGCAAATCTCGCAAGTTGCAGCTATTGGGCTCAAAACTGATGGAATTCGGAACCGAAAATAATGAAATTCGACTTAATTCCACTTGTTCCACTTAAATATTTTAAAATTTCTTCTGAATCGGGCTAGAATGCGGTTAATTCATTTGGTTCTGTAGTAATGTTGCAATAATCAGTGATCATATGACATTCGGAACCGAAATACACGGAATTCGACTTAATTCAAATATTTTCCACTTAAATTTTTTTTTAAATTTCCTCTTAATTAGGCTGGAATGCGGTTAGTTAGTCTTTTGGATCCATAACGATGTTGCATAAATCAGTGATTATACAAATTTAGGCTATCAGGCTCAAATTATATTGAATTCGGAACTGAAATTAACAAAATTCCACTTAATTCTACTTGATTCCACTTTAGTTTTGAAATTTCTTCAGCATCGGGATGTAATACTCAGGCTCAAATTATATTGAATTCGGAACCGAAATTAACAAAATTCCACTTAATTCTACTTGATTCCACTTAAAAATTTTGAAATTTCTTTGGCATCGGGATGTAATACTGTTAATTAGTTATTTCCTTCTGTAACATTGTCTCATTATTCAATGATTATCGAAATTTACGGGATTCGACTTACTTCCACTTATTTTCACTTAAATTTTTCAAAATTGTGTTGGGATGGAATGTGATTAAATCGTCATTTGGAACCGTAATAATGTTGCATTAATCAGTAATCTCGCAAAGTTGGGCTATCGTGCTCAAATCAAATGGAATTCTACATGTTTCAACTTAATGTTTTTCAAATTTTTTTTTATAGACGAGGCTGGAATGCGATTAATTACTCTTTTGTATTCGTAAAAATGTTGCATAAGACAGTGATCTCGCAAATTGAGGCTATCAAGCTCAAAACTGATGGAATTCGAAACCAAATTTATGAAATTTGACTTAGTTCCACTTAATTTTTTTGAAATTTCTTCTGGATAAGGCTGAAATGCGGTTAATTAGTCATTTGGTTTCATAATAATGTGCAATAATTAGTCATCCTGTGGAATTTCCATTAGTCATTCGGTTCCGTAATAATGTTACATTCATTAATCAATGGTCTCTTAAGTTGGGTATTGGGCTCAAATCTAATGGAATTCTAAACTGAAATTAATAGGATTGTAGTTTCTGTTAGAAAGCAAAGATATTTGGGATCAGAATTAGATTCATCATATCCCAATTAGCAGTCACAGAATCAGGACTCCCTCAATTATAGCTTTTTCAGTTATAGAAATACGTTTATTTTCATTCAATGTCTTTCCTTTATCTTCTTTGTTAATCTGCTATATAAAGTAGTGTCATTTTCCATTTCAAAACCCAACAAAACACAATATACATTTTTTTAGTAGTTTTATCATGGCATCATAGCATGTTATATTTCTAGGACTATAATCTGCAATCTCATCACTTGCCAAGCTTACCCTGAGGAAGCCAGCTACTATGTCTGAAGAAGGAGAAAAAACGCCTGTCTCTGGAAAAACCCAGTAGTCTTCAACTACCAAGTCCGGAGATAGCAACTCGAAGAAGCATACTGAGGCCAACAATTGCGACCTGTCAGCCCAAATAGCAAACCTATTAAAATCCAACCTCAACAATCAAAATTTAAAGCGAAAGTTGTCAGACAACCTCAATATCAACATGAAACTTAACATTTAGAATTATGTGTTGTGGTCATGCATGATGAAAGTAGCGATCGGTGGAAAATCAAAGGCTCTACTAAGCCATTTGTCTAGATTTCCAGTCCCTCCAAGCCTCGAAGATGAAGCTTTCAAAATATGGGAACAAAACGATTTAATTGTTTTTTCTTGGCTCATTCAAAATATTGAGCCTCAATTAGCCAGTAATCTGACTGAATTCCCCATTGCCAAAGCACTGTGGAATACACTTGCCATGACTTATAGTAGTGGCAGAGACAAACTCCAAACTTTTGATCTTCATTCAAAGATCAATAGTATGAAACAAAAAGGGTAGCCTTTAGAAAATTTATGGATTACCTTGCAAGGGGTTTGGGGCGAGATAGACAAGAGGGAACCAAATCCGATGGTTTCAGCAACAGACATAACCACATACAGCAAAATCTGACAAGAACAGGAATTGTTTTAGTTTCCAAATGATTTAGATCAAGAGCACCATCAAATCAAAAGGAAGATATTGAGGCTAGAACCTTTACCGTCACCGGAGGTAGCCTATGCAGCCGTTTGAAAAGAGGCATCCGGCATCGTTTTTTTGAGAACAGAGAGCACACTACTATGAGCGGACACAGAGTGGTAGGCCGAGAGAGCGTGGGATGAGAGGCACTGTCCATCGGTGTGTTTAAAAAAGTACCAAATTGTGGACCCGCTAAAACATTTTTAAATTGGTTAAACCCGAATCCACCGTCTCCTAATGTAGAGTCACCACCTAGATTAGCTCTTTCTAAGAATTAGTCTTTTGAGACTTGACTTCCGTGGGATGGCCCACTAAGACACAGAGAATCGGGTCCAAGATAAGTTGCTTATTTCTTATTAGATCACATTATATTACATCTATAGAAAATCGTATTTCTTAATTGCGTATATTCACTCTTATGTCATTTTTTGAGTTATAATGTATGATTTAACACGCATACGGAAAGCAATAAAGCCATACATAAAGCAATAAATAAATGCGAGAAAGTAAAGATTAAAATTACATAACCTCAGGGGATGTAACCTCAGGGGATGCAACCGCCCGCCTAGTCTATTAATTACAATTCCCAAAAAAAATAATTGAAATTGCGATACCCGAAGGAAGATAAAACCTAATGTTGGTCTGTAAACCAGCTAATAACAATAGCAGAGGGGGGTGAATGCGAATACTAGGTAACTTTTTGATTATTTTCATTTTATAGTTAACTCAGTATGATTTTTATATGCGTGCTGAGTATGCGTGCTTAGTACGATATAAAAACTTATAAACTGCTCAGCAAAGATGGCACAGTTTATCTTCAACCTCTTACTGAGTGAAGATTACTCAGTGTGAGATGGATAACAAGAAAATATAAGAGAGATGAATGAACAATATGCTGATGAAGCTAAACGCTTAGAGTTAGAACGACTACACCTGAGATTTTATCCTGGTTCAGCCTTTGCCTAATCTAGTCCCCGGATCCCTCTTCGAGCTTTAATCCACTAGTGGTTCGTTCCTTCAATAAGCGGAGAAGCCTTTACAATGGGTAGGCACAATTACAGAAAGTCCCTTCTTTCTAACTACCGCTCAACCTCAGTTTGGGTACCCTTCCCAAATTGACAAACAAGTTGGATAGAATAAATTACAGAAAGTCTCTCCTTTCTAACTACCACTTTGTCAATTTAGGTAACCTTCCCAAACTGACACTCAAGATCTCAGAAGAGATTAGTGAACTGAATTCAACTTATAAACTATTGAATCCTTACAATGTTATATCTCAAAATGGATTCTCTCCATTAAAAATAGATATAGAAATGATTGTTTGCTGATTGCTTGATTTTGAATTTCTAGAAAGTTAGAATGACAATGGCTTAGCTCTTAGAAAATTCAATGTGATTCGTAGTTCACTTCCCATGTTTGAACGTCTGCTTCAATCTTCTATTTATACTTAGGGGATTTGTAGGGTAGCCGTTGAAGACTTCTCATCTCTGTAGTTTTTTTAATATTTCTTCTCTTCACGTCTTTCAAATCTTCCCGTTGGAGATAGCTTTTGGGACATTCAGAGATATAAAAATGAACATTGAGGTGAGATAAGCTTCCATGGACGAAAGCTCTTTTGTCTTCAAGTGAAACCGATTTGGAGAGAGAGAGACGCGTGTTGTGCAACGAACAATCTTGATTGGTTGAAGTTGCTGACATGTTCTGGCACGCACAGAGACACTAAGGAATGGTGGTTGACAAAGGCGGACTCTACTTGGACTTTTGTGAAAAAGTATCAGACAAACTTTAGTGGAGTGGAGCCATTTTGACTTGTTGTGAATATTCTATTGTTTGCTACATTGATTTAGAAAACAACAAAAAAGAGTATTCTGTTTCTTAACAGAAATCGTTAGCGATACAGCTGTCAATTAATTCTCAAAATGTCATAATAAAGAATTGCTTTTAATTAATAAAAGCAGCATTCAGTTCATGCTAAGTGACTATTGCCTAAACTGCATAATACTCAGCATGGATTCTACTTAGTAAAGCAGAACTCAGCTTTTCCTATCTAAGTCATAACTTAATTAATTACTTACAGTAAACTGAGTTGATTTTTCCACAATACTCAAGTCTACTTCATTAATTAATAGTATACTTAGTACTTAATTAAACTCGCTTACCTATTCGGTTTACTTTATTTTTGTGAATTTTTCCGGTCCCTAATACTGAAAATTCCGCGAATATTTATAGGCGAAAACACCCCGAAAAATCCAAAAGGAAATACTTTCCAACAAGGCTCATCGAAAATTCTAGTGAGCCTCGCCACAATCTGGCTAGAAATCTGGTGAGCCTCGTCGAATTTTGGCGAGGCTCGGCAAGCCTCGCCAGAAATTCCGACGAGACTTGCCTGATTCTGGCCAGCGATTCCCAATTTTATTTTATATATATATATATATATATATATATATATATATATATATATATATATTTTAATTTTTTAATTTTTTTAAATATAAATAAATTAATTATTACCAAAATCTATTTTTTAAGTCTTAAAAAATAATTTAAGTCCTTAAAATAAATTGACAACGAGGAAATTCTATTCGGAGATTTACGGATAATCGAAAATCGTTTGATTCGAGGATAAAAATCCTGAAGATCCATCATCATTGAACGCGCGAGCTAGTATAAAATCTCATGCTCACAGCTGCCCCTTGTGTGATAATCGTTGGTTGTATAACCAATATGATCACTTGAAATGGAGCAGAGGGATTGAGAATATACCTTACCTATACGACTGGTGAGTTCTTTATCCCCAATTGTTGATTACATGGGCCTTCCTTTCTGGCATCGTGTCTCTATTGGGTTGTTCGTTTCCTTCCTCGAATTCTCTAAGTGCTTGGCGCCCCTTGTGGGCGGGTTGATCGTTTCTTTCTGCGGCGTCCCTTTATTGGTCGGTAACCGTTTCTTTCTTCGATTGTGGTAATTATGTACCCCTTGGAATGATTAGGGATAGGTGCCTGAATCTGTTTCAAAGGCGACCTCGAGTTCCTTAGTCGAATGTTGACTTGTTCCCTGTGACAAATTGGGGAAAAGTATAATGTTAATACATTTTATGATGAATGTTCTAATTGTTTGATTGAGTTTATGCGAAGCAAAAATTTTTGCCTCTTCAATCAAAAATTTAAAACATGATAAATAAATAAGTTTAATGGAAATTTGGGGATGTCCTGAAAACTGCTCCGTTCTGTTAGGAGGCTTTTGTGATGTTGCAATGTTGACTTTCAGCTTGAGTGAGCCATCGTCCTTCTTGGTGTTTGCAGGTTCCTCAAGTGGAGGTGAAGTTCCTTGTTTACTAGAACTGTGTTGCCTCGGTTTGGCATCGTCTTTACTTGTAAATGATGTGATGCGAATGTAATGTATGCATGATTTTATACATGTATAATCATATGATGTATGTTCATCTATTGTAGGTTTCGTGGGCTTCATTCATTGAAGAGCCTTCTCTTGTGTTGGTGCATGGTTACCCCTAAGGTTTGTCTTATTAAGGATTCTATGGATGACTCCCTCAAAGCGACGACCATGGGTTTGTTGAATCAGATTCGAGTTCAGAGCTTGGATCTGGTCTGTACGAGTCGTTGATCCTGCATTGTGTCGGCGATGATTACTTGGAAACTATTTTCCTGAAGTGTTGGAGGTATATGATGTCACATACCATTCCAAGGATGAGAAGATGAATTTGATATTTCTTTGGATCTAATTTGTGCTTAAACCGCCTTTGCGGGTTTTCAATCTATTGAGCCTTGTCTTAATCTTTGCCTGGACTACCCTTTTAGGTTTTCAATCTAGCTAATTCATTTTTCGTTATTTTTATACTTTATTTTTTCATTTTTGGATGTTTACTTGTGATATTCTACCATTGGAATGCAAGCAATCAAAATAAGCATATGTATAAAGATTTAGCATATGCAAAGTTCATTGATGAACTTTAACAGGGGTATAAATATTTCAAATGATTTGACTCCTGCCATCGATTAGCCCTTTCAAGTTTTGTAACTAATATTTTTGCTTCTCTCTTGATGTCCTAAGTTTTGCCGAAGCCGCCCTTTTCGAGTTTTCAACTCAACGAACTATTATTTTTCTGTTTCAAAAAGAAGCCCTAATTTTTTCTCAACTAACAAAGTGTTAATTGACAGGCTAATTTATTTTTTTATTGGTACTACTTTTTATCGATTTATTTCTTTCACCTACGCGTGATAGCAATTGTGTAAGACTTGATTGATCTGATAGATTGGTCACTGTCCATGTCCACGACTTCAATTGTTGTCTCATTCAGCGCTTCTGATTGATTGGTTGGTGCTCATGCTACTTTGCTAGCTTGAGGTGTATTCGATGATGGGTCTGGATCATTAGCGTTTCTTTTTTGAGTTCAATTGCTCTTCGATGATAGGTGATGTGTCGGAGATCAGATTTGATAGCTTGATTCCATTGATAGTGAACGATTTTTGTTCAATGACGTTCCTTCCACAATGTAGTAGTCGGCCCATAAGTGTGGGTGGCTATGTGATGAAGTTGTGCTCAACGATTTGACTCCTTCTTTGTGTCTTTGATATTGCGTCGGTTATTTGAATCTGTTCTACCTTGTTGATATTTTGTCCTTATTCTAACTTTGATAATTTTGATCTTTGCATGCTTCGTTTCCTTGATTGACTAAGTCAGTGGACTTTTCATGCTTGGAGATCTTTCTATTGATCTTTCATCCTTGTAGGATGAAGCAATTGCTATCAAGCGTTGTCTAAGTACATGTGTTTGTCTCTCACTTTCTCTCAAGAGTCAAATCATTTGAAATTATAGTGACTTTAGGGAATTCATTTATACCCAAATTAATTTCATGACATGATGTGTCACATGTGCTAAAAACATTATGTGTATGCTTATGGGAATGCACGATGTCATTGATAGAGTATCAAGCAAGTAAACAAAGTTCAATTTATTCAAAAATAATTCAAAAACCTCATGGGCAAAGTAGCTAAAATCTAATTTATTACATCATCAATCATGGGTTATTCTAGCGCCCCTTAGATGTGTCTGTAGATTCAAAGTGCTCCATCCTATCCGCCTTCTCAAACACTTCTTGATAGCTCGAAAAGATTTCTAACCCAAACTTGTTCCTGTATGATGGTAGTGCACCGTCTAGAAGCTTGGTTATCATCTCCGGTAGAGTTAAACGAGCCCAAAGCCTGACATGTATGGCCATCGAATGTGCATAGTAGGATTTGAAGTTCTCACCTTGCTCTTGCCTTATAACCTCCAGATATTGCATTGTGGTTTCCATTTGAGAGTTGAAACCATAATGCCCCATCATAGCTTGAGCAAGGCTATTCCAATTAGTAGCTATGTCCAGCGGAAGGTAGCTGTACCATTCGTTGACTAGGTACCCAACGTGATGACAAAGAGCTTAGCCATTATCCATTCGCAAACCCTTGATGCTCTCATCACCGTTTGATAATGTGTTAAGTGAGCATGCGGGTTCCTAGATCCTTCGTACTTCTCAAACTACGTGTGAGCGGATGACACAGAGATAGTTGTTTGAAAAAAGGTGCACCGGGTCGGGGACCCAGGAAAAAGGTTGAAAGAGAAGGTGAAAACAATTTTAGATCGGTCCGAACCCGAATCCGCCATCTCTTAGTGTGGAGTCACCACCTGGATTAGCTCTTTCCAGGAATTAGAGTCCTATGAGGCTTAACGTCCGGGGACGGCCCACTAAGACATAGAGATTCGGGTTCGGGATAAGTTACTTATTTCTCATTGGATCACATTATATTACATCTACAGGAAACCGTATTTTCTTAAATATGCATATTCGAACCTATTTCGTTTTTGGAGTTTATATGCATGATTTACGTATTGTAAAGTAATAAACCATCCACAAAGTGGAATAATAAACCATTCACAAGGAAGTAAATAAATGTGGAAAGTAAATGCTGGAAATAAAAATTACAAGGCTTCCAAAAATCGAGGGATGCAATCGCCCGCTAACTTATTAATTACATTTTCTAAAAAATATGTGCAATACCTGAAGGAAAAATAAAATCCTAAATATACATGTAACCTGCATCCACAAAGGTTAGCACATGGGATATCACATATGCTCGATTTGATTTTAGCGAGGCCCGTGTGGCCTGATTAAAACATCAATGGTTTAAAGTTGTTATTTTAAATAAAATTGGTTCATTTTTATTTACACATGAGTTGATCAATTTTATTAGTGAAAATGATCACATGGCATAAGGTGAGGTCTGTTATCCGGGAATAATTTTAATTCCCTACGTTAGGGTATTCTAACATAAGAATAATAAAATAATAAAAGAAGAAATAAAGATGAAGAAGAGAATTACAACATTATTTACATAATAAAAGAAATAAAAATATTCCTAGGTTCACATGTAGAACAACATTGGAAAAACGAGATAAAGCAACTCTAGGAACTCAAAGGCTTACCCTTTCGGTATGAATCCACTTCGACGTATCCGTTCGATCCCCGGGAGCGTTCCTCGTTCGTTTTGGTTTAATTGTAATTTAATTGGAAAATATGTGTTTATTTATCCAAAAGATAATCAGACTCGGGTTCTAAATTTATTTTAGACCCGAGAATATCTGATGATTTAAGAAGAAAAGTAGATGAAGAGAAGTTTTGAAAATAATTAAAAGTTGGGATCCAAAGGTGTTTTGGATCTAAGAAAATATTAGAAGAAAAGAAAGTATTTGTCTGTGTTTTTTTTATCTGAAAAAGAGAATTTTTCTCTGAATTTTCGAACCCCGATTATCGAAAAAGACCTGACTATTTATAGGGAAAATCCCAAAAAACCAAAAAAGGTAAGTTTTTTCGGCGAGGGGTCTCGCCGGAGAAAATCTGGTGAGGCCCCTCGCCAAGACTTTGGTGAGCTCGCCAGAGTCTCTGGCGAGCTCGCCAAAGCTTGGTGAGGCTTGCCTCTCCAAAGCCTTTTAGCGAGGTTTGCCTCGCCCACCTTTGGCGATGCAGGCCCTCGAATCCGGGTTTCCGCAATGTTTTATGTATTTTTATATTTTTAATTAATTTCTGAATTAAAGTCCTTTTAAATTCAATGACGAGGAAGACTCCCATTTGAAGATCGTCGGATGGCAAAAAATTGTGTGATTCAAGGAAGAATATCCCGAAAAGTAGTCATCATTGAACATGCAAGCTTGTACAATATCCCATGCTCACAATGCGGCATTGTGAAGTTTGGGGGCAAGCTGTCTTCATCCCCGACTGTCAGTTGCGCCGAGTATGGATTCATGAGATGGCTACCGTGAGTGGCCAAGAACTGTTGCCATAATTCCTCCATTCCTGGTTGTTGGAGGATGACATTCTCTGCTCTTAGATAATAGCTATGTTGCCCCTGAGGAAATGCCACGAAAGTGGGCAGCTAGGGACCCTGGAATTGTGAGGCCATTGATGTACTCCAGCTAGGAACAGGCTGTTGGGTCATTCCTTAATAGAAAGGCCCTGGTGCGAATGCTAGTTGCCCTAGTTATCACGGGAAGGATCGGTTCTGGTTTAGTTGACGTTGTCCTACCCCGAATTGATAAAAGGTGGTAGGAGCTGGGTGCACCGCATGAGAGGTAGGATTTCCTCCTATTTTGGGCCAGTAATTGGGTTGCCATTGTTAAGGGTGACCTCCGGGGTGGACACCACATTTTGAGCTCTCTCGGTGTGTTTGCGAATGAGTGATGTTAGCTGTTCACTGTTGGCAGAAGCATTTAAGGTAGTTGCAATCTCGGTGCTCACCGATGACTACTGAGAATTTTATCTCATAAAGACAGGGTGTTCTTCCCCTGCACCTTCTTCTTATGGATTGGCCATGAAAGACATACATCAAACTGAATCTGAATCAAAACCTGAGTCCTCACTTGAGTCAGTGTACGGAATCCCCTCCAGATTAGCCACGATTTGGGAAAAGCGGACCAGGCGACGAGCAGGCCTTTTCCAAGCCCCTTTGATACACAAGTAAACGATCAAATCATGCATTTGGAATGACATGATTCGTGATGCGGAATATGCATGAGATATTTAATGTCATGGCTGGATTCACAATAGGTTAGCATGCCATGATGTGAAATAACATGTACGTCAATCCATTTAAAACAAACAGGTTAGTCATTAGGTAAAGATGAAAATAGGTGGAAATGAAAACCCAACATTGGGGGTTGGATTACAGATTTGTACAATGTCTGTGTGACATCGTAACATGAGTGGTGTAAGTGAGGTGACCAAGTTACCTTTGTGGTAATAGGTCAATATTTTGAGATTTTGCACTATGACTAGATCTCATGGAATGAGGAGGTCAAATTGATTTTGGGTAAGTAGTGTGACATACCCTAATGAAACGAGAACAACTACCGTATGTAGCTATCTAATGAATGATTTGGTTATTTTGCCCAATTAGGTTGGAGTTTTGGATGCCTGTGTGGTCATCACGATTTGAGGGTATATGGTGATGCATGAATCATTGCCCCGTGTGGGTGAATGGTTTGGGTATTAGGTGTATACCCTTGAGGAATGGTAATGTAAGGTTTTTGAAATAAGTTCGCCCCGTGTGGGCTAAGGTTCAGATGTCATCAGGAACATCATGCTACGTGGGAAAAATGGTTTAGGTAGGTTTTTGCAACGTTTGGGCTATGTGGTATGTGTGATTGCCCCTTATGGGCTATGAGTTGGATGTTGAGTGGACATCTCATAGGTAATTTGTTGAATATATTATTGCCCCTTGTGGGCTAAGTGTCAGATGTCAAGTGGACATCACACATATTGAGGTGAATGATGCTTCATGATTCTAAGTGGTTTCATGTTATCCTAGGGTGACACGATCTTGAGTGTCAACTAATCCTAAGTATGATGATGAGAAGATGTTATGTTACATCACATTATGAGTGTGTGAGTTCAAGTGTCTGCACTAAGATTCATGGTTAGCATGACATTTGTATAGTGATAAGTAGTAAACACATAGAACATAGCATGCAACGTCCAATCTTCCAACCATACAACTCCCGCGTGTAGGGTTTTTGGCTAGTCTCTATCCTAAGTTTGGTTCATCTTAGTACCATGAGGATACTAAGGAGCACCTGCAAGAAAAATATAATGCATGGTCGTTTGTTGGGGAACACCCTAAGGAAAATGCCTACGGCTTATTTACATAAGGTTTATAAATGGGTTGCTAATGTAGAAGGTTCTTGTTGCACTAAAATACACTCGAAGCCTCTCCCCAAATGGTATCTAATGAGGAAGGTACATGCGATATGGCAACAAGTGCTCCACTCACTCAAGTACTATATTTTCTCAAGGAGGTAGATTAATACAAGAGAAAGCTTCGTGGTAATAGGGGTACCTTAGAATTATGGGCTAATCCCTATTATTGCAATGTGAATTTATGAATATGTCATAATTAAAAGAAAATGGAATAATGTGATCAATAATTTTCGGCACTTATCCAAAATCTAAAATCTTTGAAAAAAACAAGTTTTTAGAAAAATCCCCAGCGGAGTTGCCATTGTGAGCGGATGACAAGGAGTGGTAGGCCGAGAGTGCGCGGGATGAGAGGTGTTGTCCACCAGGGAGTTTAAAAAAGTACAAGGTCGTGGACCTGGGAAAAGGTTGATTGAGAAAGCGAAAACATTTTTAGATTGGTCAAACTCGATTCCATCATCTCTTAGTGTAGAGTAACCACCTACATTAGCTCTTTCCAGGAATTAGAGTCTTGTGAGGCTTAACATTCGAGGGACGACCCACTAAGACACAGAGATTATGGGTATAGGATAAGTTGTTTATTTCTTATTGGATCACATTATATTACATCTATGGAAAACCGTATTTCTTAATTGCGCATATTGGCACTTATGTCATTTTTTGAGTTATAATGTATGATTTGATGCGCATACGGAAATCAATAAAACCATACATAAAGCAATAAATAAATGCGAGAGAGTGAAGATTAAAATTACATAACCTCGAGGGATGCAACCGCCCGCCTAGTCTATTAATTACAATTCAAAAAAAAATAATTGAAATTGCGATACCCGAAGGAAGATAAAACCTAAACATATGTCTAACCTGCATCCACAACGGTTAGCACAAAATATAGTACAATATTTGCACGTATGTTCGATATAATTTTGAGAAGGCCCCTGTGGCCATGTTAAAATATCGATGGTTAAAAATTCTTATTTTAGAATAAAACGATTCATTTTATTTACAAATATGTTAGTCATTTTTATTTAATGAAAATGAAAATGATCGCATGACGAAATGTGAGGTATGTTATCCGTGAATAGTTTTTATTCTCTTCGTGGGGGGTTTCTAATATAAAAATTAAAAAGAAATAAAATATGAAGAAGAATTATTACAACAATATTTACATTAATAATAAATAAAATAATTCCTAGGTCCACAAATAAAATCAGAAAAAGAAGAAGCAGCAGACGATGAGCATGAAATCCGCAATTCTAGGAACTTAGAGGCTTACCTTTTTGGCGTGAATCCACTTCAGCGTATCCATATGATCCCCGGGAGCATTCCTCGTTCATTTTGATTTAATTGATGTTTGTATGGAAAAATAAGTGTTTATTTATCCACAAGATAATCAGATTTGGGTTCTAAGTTTATTTTAGATCCGAGAATATCTGAGGATTTTTAGAAGAAGAAAATTGATTTGAAAATAATAAAATTCGGGATCCAAATGTGTTTTGGATCCAAAAATATCAAAGGAAAAAGTAAAGAAAATGTAGAGTAAGTCAGAATTATTTCTCTAGAAAAAATATTTTTTTTTGTAAACATTTCCCCTTCGTTTTTCAGAGAAAACTATATTTTTGTGAATTTTTTCTGGTCCGTTGTTGTTCAGAGAAAACTATATTTTTGTGAATTTTTTCTGATCCCAAATATTAAAAAATTCCCGGCTATTTATAGGAAAAATCCCGAAAATCCAAAAAGGCAGGGAATTTTGGCGAGGAGGCTCGCCAAAAAAAGTCTGGCGAGCCTTGACACTCTTTGACGAGCCTCACCAAAGCTTCTAGCGAGGCTTGCCTCGCCAAATGTCGGCAAGGTAGGCTCCGGATCTAGTTTCCCATGATGTTTTCGTATTCTTTTTTGTGTATTTTCATATTTTTTAATTAATTTCTGAATTAAAGCAAAAATTAAATAATTTTATTAGAAAAGTCCTTTTGAATTTAGAGACGAGGAAGATTCCCTTTTGGAGACATCTGGATACTCGAAAATTATGTGATTCAAGGATAAAATCCCGAAAAGCCATCATCATTGAACGCGCGAGCTGGTACAAATCCCGTGCTCACAACCGCAATAAGGTTTAGGCAGTAGCCTAGGCTCAATCAGAACAGAAGCGGCCGGAATGCCAATACAGGGACGGAAGCGATCAAACTCCGGCAAAGTGCAACCAGTTTGTCAAGACAAATCAAAGCTTAAGTGTACTCTCTGTGGAAAAACGAAACATAGAAGAGAGGTTGTTTCAAAATCATCGGATACCCCAATTGGTGGCCGGATGAGAAGAAGAAAAGCAATGGCGAAGGGAAAGTAGCCACCACCGTGGGCAGCCAAGAGGTCACCAGCAGCAACGGAGACAACGAGAAAGAGGAAGGCGGAAGGGCAGCAATAGCGGCTGAGTTTAGGGAGAACCCTAAAATGGGGAAAAGAGGTAAAGGGTTTGGGTACCCAAAACCTCATTTTTCTTCAGCTTTAGAAATTGGCACATGTAATAAGCCCACCTGCAATACCGGCCTAACTGAAAAACCCTCCCCACAAACTAAAAATTCTCACCCTAATTCCTGCCCAATTGATTTTTTCTCCCAAAATAAACCCTCAAGCTTACAAAAAACCAATTTTAAGCCCATAGAAAATTACTCTCATGTAAATACTATCCAAGATAATAAAACTCTGAAAAATATGTGCAGCTGATGCAATGACATATGACTCCCGTGATATTAAATTGTAAACTAAGCTTGAAAATCAAGTTATGGCAGCCAGTGGAGAAATTATCCTTGTAAAAAGAGTTGGACAATTTGATATTTCGCAAAATTTTTGTCCAACTGCTTATATGTCCTTTCATTATCACACAAATTATTGTTTATTAGTCATGTTACAATAGAACTCAAATGTGTCGTACTGATGCATCCAACTTTTTATGTTTTACAGGACATCAGGACGGGCACGATTATTGGACGTGGCACTGAACGCCAAGGGTTGTACTACAAACAAAGATGCATGGCTTTGGCATCGAAGATTAGGATATCCATCCTCGGGTTATTTACAAATTTTGTTTCTAAATTTTTCTCCTCAAAATAAATGACATTATGAGACATGTGTTTTAGCAAAGAGCCATCGCCAAACCTACAAACCTAATAATACCAAATCAGACTTACCTTTTGATTTAATCCATTTTTATGTATGGGGTCCATCACCTATTGTGGGTGTACAATTTTTCGTTACTTTCTTATTTTTATTAACGATTGCACCTGTATGACCAGGGTTTATTTTCTGAAAAATAAATCTAAGGTAATTGAAAAATTTATCCACTTCTTTAAAATGATACAAAACCATTATGAGAAGAATATCTGAATCCTAAAATCCTATAATGGGGGGAGTTTGTCAATTCATCTATGAAACTTCACTGTCAAGAGCAGGGTATTATCCACCAAACCACTTGTCCACATACCCTAAAACAAAATGGCGTTTCTGAAAGAAAAAACAGAATTCTTTTAGAAATGACTCGAGCCCTTATTATTGAATCTAAAGTACCAAAAACTTTTTGGCCCGAAGCCATAGCCACATCCACTTACCTTCTTAACAGACTTCTCACAAAAATCCTTGACCTATAAACACCCATCCAAGTCGTAGCCAAATTCACCAAAATACCACCACCTTTAACCCTACAACTAAGAATATTTGGTTGTTTTATCTTTGTTAACATTCTTTAAATAGAACGATCCAAACTTGACCCATGTGCCCAAAAATGTGTCTTTATTGGTTATGGAATTAATCAAAAGGGGTATAGATGTTATAATCCCAAAACTCGTCACATACTTACCACCATGAATTGTAATTTCTTGGTAACAGAATACTTTTACAATACCCAACTTGATGGTCAGGGGGAGAAAGATAAGATAGACACACTCAGTTGGTGAAATAGCAACCTTACCATAAGAAGTACCGTAAGCTAAGGAAAATAGTACTATTGAACAAACTTCTGATGCTTCTGCACAACCTTTGGATTCTAGTGACTCATTCAATGATCATCCCAACCTAGTGTTCGAGGTAAGAGAGATTGAAACTTGTGATACTCCTATGTACCATAATGAACTTGAACAAATGGTGGAGTAGGAAATAGAGCAGGAATCAAAACAAAGAGAGGAATTTGTCATGCCTCCTAGAAGAAACAAGGGAATATCACTTGTCAAATATTCTCATGAGCCAATCGCTCAACGAAAGTCCAAATATCCTATAGCTCACATTGCAAGCGCAAACCTATCAACTGAAGCAAAATCATTCACTACAGCCCTCTGTGAAGAGGAGATTCCAAACAATGTAGAGATTGCACTAACATCGGACAAATGGACAAATGCAATGAAGGAAGAAATGGAGGCACTCAAAAAAAATAATACACAGGAGAAATGTACTCTACCACCAGGAAAGAAACTAGTCAGATACTGTTGGATCTATACTATAAAGCATAGAATTGATGACTCAATTGAAAGATACAAGGCTTGGCTAGTAGCAAGGGATACACTCAGACATATGGCATTGGTTACTTAGAAACTTTCTCACCAGTAGCAAAAAATTGACACCATTTGGGTGTCATTCTCAGTGGCTGCTAACAAAGGATGGTCACTTCATCAATTTGACGTTAAAAATACATTCTTGCATGGAGAATCAAAATAGGAGGTCTACATGGAAGCACCACCAAAATTCAGAGAAAAGTTTAGGAATAGAGAAGTATGTCGGTTGAAAAAGTCTCTTCACGGACTAAAATAGTCACCTAGGGCCTAGTTTAGAAGATTCACATTAACAATGAAGCAATACGAATTCACTAAATCCAACTCAAATCACACTTTATTCCTCAAACAAAGAGGTGAACTTGCCTAATTATCTATATTGATGATATGATTATCACATGGAATGATGTAAAGGAAATTAGCAAGTTAAGAGAAATTTTTTTACCGAATTTGAGATGAAGGACTTAGGAAGGCTGAAGTACTTTCTTGGAATGGAGGTGTTAAGATCAGTGAAAGGAATCTTCATATGTCAAAAAAATACATCTTGGATTTGCTAGTAGAGACAGGATTACTAGATTGCAAGCTCGTTGACTCACCTATAGTAGTAAACCTAGGCTCAAAATCCAAGAAGAAGTAGAACTAACTGACAAGGAAAGATATCAATGGCTAGTGGGAAAACTCCTTTATTTCTCTCATACCCGACTAGATATATCCTACGTTGTAAGAATTGTGAGCCAGTTCATGAATCAACCTCAGAAAAGTCACATGGAAGTTGTATGAAGAATTAGAAGATACTTGAAGGGGATAACTGGATATGGAATTCTGTTTAAAGCACACGACTACTTACGTATCGAAGGATACACTGATGCTGACTAGGCTAGAAATCCAATAGATCGGAGATCAACATCAGGTTACTTTACTTTGTTAGAGATACTATGGCTGAAGAAGTTGTTAACGGAAATTGGTTTCCCACCGACCAAACCCTGTGAGATATTATGTAATAATCAAGCAACCATACAAATTTCTCAAAATCCTATACAACATGTTCGAACAAAGCATGTGGAAGTTGACAAGCAGTTCATCAAAGAAAAAATTGAAGAAGGCAGTGTAATATTACCCTTTGTTCGATCTGAAGATCAATTGGCAGACATCCTAACCAAATCTGTAAATGGAATTCAAAGATGTCTTGGAAAAATTGTGTATTGGAAACCTCATTACTCAATTTGAGGGGGAGTATTAGAAAGGAAAGATATTTGAGATCAGAATCAAATTCATCATATCCCAGTTAACAGCCACAGAATCAGGAATCCCTCAATTGCAGCTTTTTTAGTCATCACCACGTCATCAATACCTTGGATAACAAGGTAAACACCATTGCAACTTCAATCTATCTGAAAACTATGGCTTTAGTTTAGAAATATTTGTAATCCTATGTTAGGGTTTTTACAGATTTCTAAAAATGCAGTGAGGTTGAAAAAATTGACATGTTATAATGAATATTCAGTGTAATCAATAGTAATGTTGTGTAATATAAGTGTATGTTAGTTTCATGAGTTTTGATACGGTTAGGG
>CATIWQ010092100.1:0-19333 GCA_949673415.1 Euphorbia schlechtendalii | reverse complement strand
CGGTGTACTTTTTCAAACACCTCGGTGGACCGCGCTTATCATCTCCGCGTGCTCTCGACCCATCGCTCCGTGTCGTCCGCTCATAGTGGCGACTCCTGGGGAGTTTTTCTAAAAACTTATTTTTCAAAGGTTTTAGATTTTGGATAAGTGCCAAAAATTATTGATTGCATTATTCTGTTTTCTCTTAATTATGATATATTCATAATTTCGCATTGCAATAGAAGGGATTAGCCCATAAGTCTAAGGTACCCCTATTACTGCAAAGCTTTCTCTTGTACTAATCTGCCTCCCTAAGAAAAAATAGTACTTGAGCGGGTGGAGCACTTGTTGCCATATTGCATGTACCTCCCTCATTAGAGGCTTGGAGTGTATTTTAGTGCAATAAGAACCTTCTACATCAACAACCCATTTACAAACCTCATGTAAACAAACCATAGGCATTTTCCCTAGGGTGTTACCCAACAAACGACCATGCATTATATTTTTCTTACAGGTGCGCTCCTTAGTATCTTCTTGGTACTAAGATGAACCAAACTTAGGATAGAGACTAGCCAAAAACCCTACGCGTGGGAGTTATATGGTTAGAAGATTGAATGTTACATGTTGTATGCTACGTGTTTATTATTTATCACTATACAAATGTCATGCTAACCATGAATTTTAGTGCAGACACTTGAACGGGCACACTCATCATATTACAATGATGTAACATACATCTTCTCATCATCATACCAAATAGGTATTACATACACTTAGGATTAGTTGACACTTGAGGTCGTGTCACCCTAGGACAACATGAAACCACCAAGAATCATGAAACATCACTTACCCCTTTTCAGCTAGATGTCCACTTGACATTTAGCTATTAGCCCGTACAGGGTAAACATACCTTTCTTTTACTACGTGATGTCCACTTGACATCCAACACTCAGCCCAAGAGGGGTAATAAAATATCCCACATGTTACCTATGAGATGTCCACTTGACATCCAACTCATAGCCCACACGGAGCAATCACACATACCACATAGCCCAAATGGGGCAAAAACTTACCCAAACCATTTTTCCCACATAGCAGGATATCCCTGCTGACATCCGAACCTAAGCCCACACGAGGTGAACTTATTTCAAAAACCTTACATTACCAATCCTCAAGGGCATATGCCTAATACCCGAACCATTCGCCCACATGGGGCAATGATTCATGCATCACCACATACCCTCAAATCACAATGACCACACAAGCATCCAAAACTCTGCCCTAATTGGGCAAAAAAATAACCAAATCAATTATTAGATAGCTACATACGATAGTTGTTTTCGTTTCATTAGGGTATGTCACACTGCTTACCTGAAATTAATTTGACCTCCTCATTCCATGAGACCTTATCATAGTATGAAATCTCAAAACCTATTACCACACGGTAACTTGGTCACCTCACTTAATCTGAGCTAATGCTTAATCTGAGCTCAATAAATTGGATGGTACTTAACCTGATGGAAGAAGTGTATTATATTGGTTACTAGCGCAGAATTGGATCAAGTCACAAGCACATGACTTTTCGAGTATCGAAGGATCATACACCTTTGCTACAAAGCCCATCGTCTAGAGTTATCGGGTTCTATATCTGTATAGAACACTGAGCCTAAAGGTTCTGGATGGGAAGCCAAGTTTAGGCTAACCTCTAGCGGCTTTATACTTCAAGATCCTATGAGGTCACACACTTTGGGTCTTTATCGGATTAAGTAAAGGACCTATAGACTGGGTCTATTCCGAGAATATTTTATTGTCAAATTTGTTGGATGAATTATTAATTGGTTAGACCAGATTAATAATTAAAAGATTTAAAGGAGAAAATTGGGAAAAATTGCACTAAGTGGAGCAAGGGAATTTTTGCCTAGTGCGTGGGCCCAATGAACATGGGTTGTTCGGGGTGAGGCTTGAGCGGCTTCCCTACGAGCAAAATTGCTCGCGGGCCTGTAGCTCACGCGAGGTAGGCCTGCATGCTGTAGCGGGTAGTAGGCCTGTAAGCACTACCATAGGTAGCACTTGCGTGGGCCTGCATAAGGGCGCCCGCAAGCCCAGCTTGCGGTGCAAGGTAAGCCCATTAAGGCTTGCCTTGTAAAGGCTGCGTACAGCCCGCATAAGTGGGTTATGCGGTGGGTTGACCTACGGAGCTTGGAGCTCCGTGCGGTCAACCCGTTTGTGGGATGGGAGAGTACCCAACCCACATTGCTAAATGAGGGGGAGTTTTCACTCTACTCTCCCTATAAATAGCCTCCCCTTTTCTCCTTTTCAATGTACTTCAGCTCAGCCTTTCTCTTTGAGTTCGACATCTTTTCTTCGCGAGCCTTTTTACGAGATCCTCCACAAGTTTCTCCAAAGTCGCAAGAATTCTTTAGAAGGTTCTTTCTTTTGAAGTGAGCCTTCTTAGTTATAATTTTTGGGATGGTCTTTGAGCGGTCTAGTAGCTGCTATCTATCAACAGGTTCTTCCTCAACAGAGGTTTTGGTCGGTGAAGATCCATGTGCATCAATCATAGAGGCTGTTCTAGACTGGAAGCTAGTGCTAATAGAGTTCTGTCAAATTGCTCTAAGGGAACGTCTCACCAAGGGAAAGGTACACATCAACTGGTAATGCTCTTAACTTAGATTCTAGGTTTATTTTAATAAGTTTTATAAACCAAATATCATCTATGAAACGTTTTAACTTAGATTATATCAATCCTGGCATGCTTTGGAGATCCTTTAGGGTTAATTTTAAGTTTTGAAATTCCGCCTTGCAACTTTGCATGTTCAATTACTATTTTGATTAACCAGCAGTGGTATCAGAACCTGCCTTATGCTATGCATGATGGATTATAATATGTTGAAATTGATATTTTTGAATTGATTAAAGTATGCTATGCATGACTTAAGTTTCAATTCCTATGATAGAAAATGATGTGATAACTAGATTAAGGTTTTGCTCAAACTTAGTCTAGGTGATTATCATATAAATTAGCAATGTTTTACCATGTGTGTAAATGCTTTAATTAAGGGTTGTCCTATACTTCATTCAATTAAAGAATGAAATCTTTAAATCATAGTAGTCCTTGGTATAATGAATCGAAGTGTCTGTGGTTATTTTGACAAGGATTGGACTTGGCTACTCATTCACTTTAAGGGGGCCTCTCCTACCTAGAAATCTCCATCGGTATTAGGTTCAAGTATACCTAAAGGAGTTTTATGACTTAGTTGATTTCTAGTATAGGAATTGGATTCCACATATGGTTTTACAAACGTGGTTTAAGTTATTAAATTAAAACTTATAGACATAGGTGCAAGAACTTAAACATGAACCTTCTTTGTTTTGCATACCATGTGAAGTCTTGGCATTATGGAATGATTATGATGTACCAATCTTGAGCATGTTCCCTTAGATTTATAATTCCAAATAGCCCGAAATCATTATTATTATAATCACATCTATCGTATAAGACTAGACTAGGGTGAGAATAGCGACACCAATAAAACCCCTACAACAATAATAAGGCGCTAAATTGTCTTCCCATCATAAGTTGTGATAAGAACCTTATTAACGGATGTAAGCACATGTACAACATACTTTCCCTTAACATGTATTTGGTCATGAGACTACATGGGGTTAATATCTTAAACAAAATGGGTTAGTTATCCATATCATTGGAGCTAATGCCATATTGGAGATACATTTGGGGAGTCATACAATTGGGTACGCATATCTCGAGAAAGAGAACTCAAATGGATTAGTAATTGCATGGGATGCAAATGGATGAGTTCCAACCATGATTGTCATGTTATGACTTGACTTGCTATAGCGAGGGTCATGATGAGTGGCTATAGATGCTTCCTACTAAGGAAAATTGGTTGGACCAAATTTCGCCAATATAAATAGAAGGGTATTTTGAATTTCGAGAAAATAATAGGAATTATGTGTTTATTAAAGACCTTATATTAAATGCATGTACATATACTAATGTCTAAATAATTTCTATCTTATATCTAGGTTGAATATGATAACTAACGAAAATACTCGCATTGATATCGATAATCTTGTTAACATAAAATATGATGCTTACAACTTCAATGAGTGGTTTGAGACTGTCAGAGGAGTTCTTTAGAACTACTACATGGATTAAATTCTGACTAATTCAAGTCCTAAACATCTTGGCAAGAATGTTTTTGCATGTGAGATGAACGATTATGAGGAGCATAAGGGAAACTATGAGTTTTCTACAAAACTCATGTTAGGCCACATGCTCCCAAAGTATGCACACGTGTACAAAGGGTCAAATCTCATAACCATGATTCGTCATCTCAAGTTGATGGAAAGTTTAGAAGATAAACTATTCCATAGTAAGTTGTAGGGAGACACCTTAGTAGTAGAGTTGGTTATAAACATATATGACAACTCAGAGAAATTGAGAGAGTTGGGAATTAAGTACAGTGAGCAGTCTTTGCGGGAAATGGTATTGAGGGTATTGCCCAATAAATATGATTCCTTCAAGAAGATGCTTAAGGAGTGTTCTCCCAACTATACCTTGACCCAACTTATGGACTTGCTCGAGATTTATGAGATTGAGTTTAGGAATAAACTCAAAGAGCAAGTGAATGCTGAGGACCTTAAATTAAATAAACTTAAAGGTTTAAAAGTTAAGAGAAAGCTCATGAAGAAGTTAGAGTTGAAGGGGGAAAATGTTTCTCTTGGAACAAGCTCATCGGATGGTGAGACTTGTGGCTCGAATTTCTAAGAGGTATGTTCATACTAGAGAGTTTCTCTACAGTTCTTTATGAATCTACATGGGTATTAGATACTGGTTGTGGTACTCATATCTGTACTTTTGTACAGGGGTTGCTGAATAGTAGGAGGATTACAAAGAGGGAAATGGACCTAAGAGTTGGAAATGGAGCATGAGTTGCTGCAATAGCTGTAGGGACATAGAGCCTTCGTTTGCCTAGTGGCATAGTTTTAGTTTTGAACAATTACTATTATATTCCTGTTATCACTAAGAATATTATTTCTATTACGCGTTTAACAACAGAGGGATTTGAGATTTTATTTTTTAATAATAATTGTCAAATTCAATAAGATAGTGTTCTTTATGCTTGTGGAATATTTGTTGATGGCATTTATGTTCTAGTTACTAAAACTAAAATTCTAAATATAAACATTGTGAAGAAATCGAGATTAGATAATGAGAAATCCTCATACTTATGACATTGTCGTCTATGCCATATAAATGAGACTCACTTAATTAAACACAAATGTGGTGACTTGGGCTCGATGGAATGGGAATTCAATGGGGCATACGAACCTTGTTTAAAAAGAAAGATGACTAAAAAACCTTTCAAAGGAATGTTCAGCGTGCTAATAGTACCTTGGAAATAATACATTCTGATGTATGTGGTCCAATGAGTGTCAAGACACATGAGGGTTTCATCTACTTCATAACCTTTATCGATGATTACTCGCAATATGGTTGTCTGTACCTAATGAGGCACAAGTCTGAAAGTTTTGAGAAATTCAAAGAGTTCATAACCGAAGTAGAGAAATAGCTTGGGAAAAGTATCAAGGCCCTTCGATTTGATCAAGACGGTGAATACGTAAGCCAAGAGTTTCAGAATTATCTAAGGGATAATGGTATTTTATCCTAGTGGACACCTCCTTATACACCCCAACACAATGGAGTTTCAGAAATGAGAAATCTAACTCTACTTGATATGATTCGATCTAAGCTGAGCCAAGCAGAACTCAGCAGATCCTTTTGGGGTTATGCACTTAAGAGCGCAGTTTATATTCTATACAAAGTGCCCTCGAAATCAATTGATCAAACACCATACGAATTGTAGTATGGTAAGAAACCAATTCTTTCTCCCCTAAGAGTTTAGGGATGTCCTGCTTATGTAAAGAAGACAAGTTTAGATAAGTTGTGTGCTAAGTTTGACAGGTGTCTGTTTATAGGTTACCCTAAGGAGACTACGGGTTATACCTTTTATGATTCCAAGGAATAAAAGGTACTTGTTTCTAGAAATGCTCAATTCCTCGAGAAAGAGCATATACTTACAAAAGCTAGTGGGAGCAATCTTGAGTTAGGCACTCAAGAAGATCAAACCGATAATCAACTGATTGTTCGTACTCCTATTACAGAAGAAAGTGCAAGCATGGAACAGCCTATTATAACACTGACATTGCGTAGGTTAGGTTGGGCTCCAATCGCTCCTGAGCGATACGGGTTTCTCATCACTGATGATAAGCATCTCTTCCTTGTAGAAGATGATGAGACCAAGACTTACAAGGAGGAAAATGGATGGCTTATAGTTTGAGAAATGGTTTACAACCATGAGGTTAAAGATTGACTCCATGTACCAAACTCAAGTTTTGAGCTTGATGGATGCTCTAATCGGATTAAGTACATAGGATACAAGTGGGTTTTCAAGAATAAAACTGACATGGACGGTAAAGTAATTACCTATAAAGCATTGTTGGTTGCAAAAGGTTTTAGTTAAAAAGAAGTCATTGATTATGATGAAACCTTTTCACCAGTGATCATGCTAAAGTCTAGTGGGAGTGCAATCATTTTCCTTGTATTATATGTCAATGACATATTACTGATAGGATACGATGTTCCTTTTCTTCAAATAGTGAAGTCATGGTTGTCAAAGAAGTTCTCCATGAAAGACCTTGGAGAAGCAGCTTTTATACTTGGTATAAAGATCCACCGAGATAGATTTAGAAGGATGCTAGGTCTTTCGTAAAGTACATACATAGACAAGGTTTTGGCTAGATTTAACCTTGTATAGTCAAGAAAGGGTTATCTCCTTATGTCTCACGAGATTAACCTTTCTAAATCTGAGTGTCTGAAAATACAAGAGGATAGATTGCACATGAATGGAATACACTATGCCTCAGTGATAGGATCCATCATGTATGCTATGGTATGCACTCGGACTAACGTCTCAACATGCGTTGAGCGTCACGAGCAGATTTCAATCTGACCCATGTGAGAAGCATTGGATGGCCATTAAAACTATCCTTAAGTACTTACGTAGGACTAAGGATATGTTTTTGGTATATGGAGAAGGTGATCTCTCTGTGAAGGGATACACTAACGCAAGTTTTCAGTCTCACAGGGATGATTTCAAGTACTAATCAGGATATGTATTTTTGTTAAATAGAGGGGTATTTGTTTGGAAATGTTTCAAACAAGATACGACTGCCAATTTAACCATTGAATATGAGTATATAGCTGCTTCAAAAGTAGCTAAGTAAGGTTTATTGGTGATCTTGGCATGGTGTCTAACATTATTACTCCAATAGTGGTCTATTACGATAATAATGGGGCTATTGCTCTGGCAAAGGAATCACGATCTCGTTAGAGAAATGAACATGTACTTGGAAAATACCATCTCGTTTAGGAAATAGTAGTTAGAAAGGATATAAGCTTAGAATACATCTCAACGGATCAGAATCTAGCGGATGGGCTAACAAAGCCATTGACTCAAGTTAAGCATAACCAACATGTTAACGAGTACGGCATGAAGCACATGGGCAACTAACTCTAATGCAAGTGGGAGATTGTTAGACATGATGTATACCCTAGAGGTAATTACGACAATATATCTTCATTAGTTATTATGTACAAACAATTTTAGATTAGTATTATTAATAATAAAGGCATCTTTGTTGTTTATAAGTGTTTGTTTAATTTATGTATCTTGCTAGTATCAAATATATGTGGTGTTATATATTTGCATTTATAAGACAAAGTCAGTGACTACTTCATATCATAGAAGTGCAAGGATATAGTGGGAGCTATGTGGTGTGAGAACTACACATATGTTTTACTATGAATAGTCTAAATATCCCTAGTCATAATTTCATTGAGACTGGATATCAATGAAGTGGATAGACTAGCATGTGTAGGCTTATTCCTTGTATTAAATCTAACTAGCCGATCTCATTAACTAAAGGTGGTACATTGAGTTAACACATGGATGTATTCGAGTAATACATTGGAGATAGCTTGTGAGCTGACAATACAGAGCGATGGGTTGAGAGTGCGTGGAATGATAAGCACGATCCATGGGGAGTTTGAAAAAAAGTAAAATTCATGCCAGGTCGGGGACCTGGAAAAGTTTGGTTGAGAAAGCAAAAAAGTTTTTTAGATTGTTTCAAACCCGAATCCGCCATCTCTTAGTGTGGAGTCGCCACCTGGATTAGCTCTTTCAAGGAATTAGAGTCCTATGAGGCTTAACGTTCGGGGGACGGCCCACTAAGACACAGAGATTCGGGTCCGGGATAAGTTGCTTATTTCTTACGTGATCACATTATTTTACGTCTATAGAAAACCATATTCTCTTAATTGTGCATATTCGCACTTATGTCATTTTTCGAGTTTATATGCATGATTCACATATAGACAAATAATAAATCCATCCACAAAATAATAAGTAAATGCGGAAAGTAAATGCGAAAAAGAAAAGATTACAAAAATTACAAAACCTCGGGGGATGCAACCTCTTGCCTAATCTATTAATTAAAATTTCCGTAAAAATAATTGCAATACCCGAAGGAAAATAAATCCTAGGCATACATCTAACCTGCACCCATAAAGGTTAGCATGAGATATGGCACATATGTTTGATTTGCTTTTGGGAAGGCCCGTGTGGCCTAATTAAAACATCTTTGGTTTGAAGTTATTAATTTAAATAAAAATCGGTTCATTTTTATTTACACGTATGTTGGTCAATTTTATTAATGAAAATGACCGCATGGTAAAGTGTGAGTCCTGTTATCTGTGAATACTTTTTATTCCCTTCGTGGGGGTATTCTAACATGAAAATTAAAAAGAGATAAAAGTTGAAGAAGAAGATTACAACATTATTTACATAATAAAAGAAATAAAAAGAATTCATAGGTTCACATGTAGAACAATATCTGGAACACAAGATGAAGCAACTCTAGGAACTTAGAGGCTTACCCTTTCGGTATGAATCCACTTCGACGTATCAGTTCGGCCTTTAGAAGTCCTCCTCGTCCTTTAGTTTAGGTAAAATTGTTGTTGTAAAAGTTCAAAATCTTCATTTAGTTCTTGAAATTTTAGTACAATTCGAAAAGTTATATTTTTGTCTGAAAATTTTTCGAGGTCCTCATTATTGAAAAAGACCTGACTATTTATAGGAAAAATCCCGAAAATCCAAAAAGGCAAGTTTTTCCAGAGGGGGGTCTCACCGGAGAAAAATTTACCGAGGCTCCTCACCATGTCTTTGGCAAGCTCGCCGAAGTCCTTGGTGAGCTCGCCAAAGACTTTTGCGAGGCAAGGAAATCCTTTAGGGATGCAGGCCTTGGATCCGGTTTTCCACAATGTTTTTTGAATTTTTTTTATATATTTTTGTATTTTTTAATTAATTTCTGAATTAAAGGAAAAAAATTAGAAAAGTCCTTTTAAATTCATAAACGAGGAAGACTCCCAGTTGAAGATCATTGGATGGTTGAAAATTGTGTGATTCAAGGTTAAATGTCCCGAAAAGCCATCACATTGAACGCGTGAGCTGGTGCAATATCCCATGCTCATAGGGCTATAAGACAAACACTCGGAAATAACTATATCCATGTGTTGGTGTCATGTCTTATTGCACTGGCAGTGCAAGTATCCTCAGACCTGAGATACTGGTTACCTTATGTAGGAGTTGCTATACTTTGGGTCATACTTATTCATACCCTGGCGATCAGGATGATATAGGTGATTACGGGTATATGATGATCACATGTTGGTCAGTGGAGTAGTCAAGATGGGATCCATCAGTCATGATAGTGATATAATGAGAGATGTTACCGTAAGGCCTCTTGTTGAAGAGACACACTCATAAATCTATGATCATAGTATGAGATTGGTTGAACTTTTTTTAGTCAATCTTGATACATTAAGGTGAGTGGTGTTCTTCGTGAACAAGTCTAATTCCAAGATAGCTACTGCTATTACATGAGCTAACACTTAATTCGAGCTAAATAAACTAGATGGTACTTAACCTGATGGAAGGAGTGTATTGTATTGGTTTTTGCAAAACCGGATCAAGTCTCAAGCATGTGATGTTCCGAGTATCAGGGGATCATATGCTTTTCCTAGAAAGCCAATTTGATCATCTAGAGTTATCGGGTTCCATATCGATTTGGAACATTGAGCTTAAAGGTTTCGAAATGGGAAGCCCAGTTTAGGTTAACCTCTAGTGGCTCTATACTTCGAGATCCTATAAGGTCATACACTTT
Organism: Euphorbia schlechtendalii; assembly: GCA_949673415.1. Taxonomy (NCBI): domain Eukaryota; kingdom Viridiplantae; phylum Streptophyta; class Magnoliopsida; order Malpighiales; family Euphorbiaceae; genus Euphorbia; species Euphorbia schlechtendalii. The sequence goes on along the minus strand of CATIWQ010092100.1, from coordinate 9,046 downwards.
GGGTCTTTACCGGACTAAGTAAAGAACCTATAGACTAGGTCTATGCCAAGAATATTTAGGTTGTCAAATTCATTGTATGAATTTTTATTTGGTTAGACTAGATTAAAAAATAAAATGATTGAAGCAGAAAATTAGGAAAAATTGCATTGAGCGGAGCACGGGAATTTTTACCGTTACGAGTGGGCCCTAAAGAACACGAGTTGTTCAGTGTGGGGCCTGTATGGCTGCCCTGCAAGCAAAATTGCTTGTGGGTCACTAGCATGAATGGACTAGGCTTGCACGCGGTAGTAGGAAGCAAGCCTACAAGCGCTGCCTTATAGAGCCCTTGCACGGGCCTGTTGTACATGCCCACTAGGGTGCTAGCAAGTGCAACTTGCGTCACAAGGCCTTGCATAGCCTGTATAAACTGGCTATGCTGTGGGTTGACCCACGGAGTTTGGAGCTCCGTGTGATCAACCTATATGTGGGATGGGAGAAATCCCTTCTCACATTGCTAAATGAGGGGGTGTTTTCAACTCCCCTCTCCCTATAAATAGCCTCCCCTTTTCTCCTTTCAACGTACTTTAGCTTAGCCTTTCTTTATGAGTTTGAAATCTTTTCTTCACGAGCTTTTTGCAAGATCCTCAACAATTTTCTCCAACCTCACAAGAATTCTTTAGAAGGTTCTTTCTTTTGAAGTGAGCCTTCTTAGTTAATATTTTTGGGTTGGTTTTCGAGCTGTTTTTTGCAGCTACTGTCTACCAATGGGTTCTTCCTCAATGGAGGTTTTGGTCTGTGAAGATCCGTTTGGATCAATCATAGAGGTTTTCCTAAGGGAACGCCGAATTGCTATAAGGGAACGCCGCACCAAGGGAAAGGCATGCGTCAACTGGTAATACTCTTAATTTTGATGCCAGGTTTCTTTTAATAAGTTTTATAAACCTAATAGCATCTATGGAATGTTTCAACTTATATTATAATAATAATGGCATGCTTAGGAGATCCTTTAGGGTTGATTTTATGTTCTGAAATTCAGCTTTGCAAATTTGCATGTTCAATTACTATTTTGATTAACCAGCAAACACTACTCATTCTAGAAAAATAAGATGAAAATCTTCATTCAGTATCAAAGCATGATTGTATGGATAACCATCGAAAGAGGTCCACACATTCCCTCTTTGAAAGTAATGGTGTTAAAGTTCCCAAGGAAATGACATACTGGGGTAGTACTAATCTCGCTCTATTGAGAGAGAATGCAACAGCCATTAAATATTTAAAATGAGCTCTAAAATTTTTAGAATTCAACAGGATATCATGTTATGAAATAGCTTAGGAGATATGGAAGAAGTTAGAGGTCACTTATGAGGGGACTGACAAGGTGAAAGATAGCAAGATGAACATGATGCTTGGAGAGGATGAGCTTTTCTAGATGGAGCCAAATAAAAGTGTTCAAAAAATTAATACTCACTTTGTGAACATCATTAATGAGTTGAAAAGGCTTGGAAAGAGATATAATGAAGATGATATGGTTAAGAAGATTCTGAGAAGTATTATAAAGAGTGTGATGCAAAGAAGAGTGCAACTAAGGAAGTTCATGATCTCAAAACTTACAAGTTTGATGAATTGATGGGAACTCTACTGATGAAGAAAACTACATTGAGGTAATTACTCTTATTCATTGATGAAACTATTAAGGTACTCTATGATGTAGTTAGGCTAACCAAAAAGTCAAGTAAGAACATCAAAGAGATAATAAGGAAATGCGAGGATTTGGAAAACACTAACGCTTTCTTATCCCTTAATATTCGTTACCTTTTAGAAAAGGCTAAGTACCATGATGGACATGATAACATGATATCTCTAAGAAATTAGAAGAAATCTTTACTGAAGGAACAACTCTGAAAAAGGTACGGGATCCTCGTATAGCCAACAATACTGCTTTGAATAACCACTCACATGCTTCTAGTATGAAATCTACCAAAAAGAAGAAAGTGAGTAGAATTGGAACAAAACTAGTGTGTTGATTTTGTGGATTTGTAGACATAAAAATGGTTATTATGATGAGTATGACTAAAGTAAAGTAAAGACAACTAACTGGGGAGAACCCAACTAAAAGGCATGGGTACCTAAAAAAATTTATTATTTTGCAGGTGAGCCTGACATCTGTTGGTGATATAAGAATGTGGTATTTGGATAGCGATTGCTCGAGGTATATGACTGGTGATGAAAAGTAGTTCATCATACTAGAGAGAAAGAAAAATGTAAGTGTCAGCTTTAGCGACAAACAAAAAGGCAAGATAGTGGGAACTGACACAATTAGAGTGAGCCCTTCAATTGAAGATTGTTGAACCTAGCTTAGTGATAATTCATAGTATCTTGAGTTGTAGAATAACAAACTATTTAGATAAGCAAATATTAACTAAAAAATACTAGATTCTTAATTAGGTCGTTAGGTAAAAGATGAGATTAATTGAGGAAAATTAGCTCAACTTGTTGTCTTATGCTTAATTAAAAAGAAATAACTTAGATTATCTGATTTTTAGTTTACCGAGTTAAAATGAAAGACAAATAACTCAGAAACAAAATTTACTTTTAGATAACTCATCTCCAATTTATTTATTTAAATAATGTTGAGTAATATAACATTGTTTGCCTTTACCCGTATTCTATCACAAAAATATTCCTTGTTTGATGCGTTTCAAGTTTTAAGGATGACTTGGCACTGAAAACAAAAAGGAATAATATTATGGTTGTAGATAAAAGGTGTCTGTATAGAATGTTGACGTGCTCTCACTCAAGTCCAAAAAAACATTCTTATCTCATCACATTTCAGCAGACGCCACACGAAACTACTATGTCAAGAATTGAAGCTTATTAATGAACGCTATGTAGTAGCTTACACTCTCTCTCATAGACAAATCAAACTTGAGGCTTAATACTTGATGAGAATTTAAAACAACAGTTTAATCTCACATAACAACTAACAAATCTCCTCTCTCATAACGGAACTGAATCCGTCTCACAACAAATAGAGTTTGAAGACCTGAAGAGAAGAGAAATTGAAGACTTAAACAAGAAGACAACTTTGTAACGACTACTTCAAGATCTTTACCTATAAATAAAAACTGAAGACTACAGTTACAACTTGATGAATACACCTAAATTTTAAAGAGCCATCATTCATAATTTCTCAAACAATTATGAAGCAAACACTCAAATTTCTAATCTATTTGTAATAGAGAGAAATAGACTTAGAGAAACCTAAATTGTTCATTTATAAAGGGACCGACAATTTAGGAGTGGACCCAAGATTGAAAATGTAGGGGCGGAAATTAATGGACATAGCTAAAAATTATACGTTATAGTAAAGTAATAAATACAATAATACATAATAGTTTAAATTAATATAAAGATAATTAATAACGAAAATAGCTGAGCAATAAAGTTGAAGAATTATTGGTTTAATGTCAAATTATAAATTGTAATAGTTTAATTCAATTTTTTTTGTAGCGCTATTGACTTGAGTAGCATTTAAGAATATAAAATACAGTTTTTATTATCGAGATTAAACATTTTAGTTAATAAAAATATTATTATTAACATTATAAATTAGTGGAAATTTCATAAAAATAAAATATGATAAAATGAAAGATGATATAAGTGAAAAAGCAAGTTGAAAGAAAGGCAAAATGTAAAGACAAAAGAGTAAATATGGATAAAAAAACAAGAAGTTTTTAAAAATAATAAAAAATAAGGTAAAAGTGGATAAAAGAAAATTTAAGTTAGTCTTATAAGTGAAAAAGAAAATTGAAAGAAAGATAAAGAAGTTAGTTTTATAAGTGAATAAACAAATTAATAGAAAGATAAAAAGTTAGTTTTATAAGTGAAAAAACAAATTAAAAGAAAGATAAATGTATAAAGAAGAATGTAAATGTTGATAAAAAAATCATAAAAAACACATTGTCAAGAATCAAACCAGGGACCAAGGGGGGCAAACTCAATTCATTTTCAATCTACACTGGACATTTACCATGCTTATTTGTCACACAACATTTGTATTATTAACAACTTTTCAAATTAAGGGGGGAGTGGCCCCCCAAAGTACAATATGGGTTCGCCCCTACAACCGTTTATAAGTTTAGTTTCTGTTCTTTCATCTTTACTGGGTGATAGTAAATTTGAGAAGGGTACTCAAATTTGTTTGAGGGTTATCGCTTGAAAGGTGCTCACTGTATTTACCCACTGTCAAATGCTTCTCTGCTTTCTTAAAGGAGTAACACTAGTTGATTAAAGCTTAGGGAAAGAACCTGGGGACTAGAGCTAGGCTGTGTCTGAACCACTATAATCGAGTTGTTAAATTTCTTTGCTCAGCTTTTATTTTAGTCGGCTCAATATTACTCAGCTTTCATCGTATTTGTTCTCTTATTATTCACTTAGTTTTATACTTGTCTATGTTGAGTAAGTTTTACTCAGTATCTGTTTAAACAAAACCGATTCTGACTTGAACTATTAAGTTTTGTTCTATTTGTTCACATCACTTGCTTATATGTTTCACATCTTCCATTAAATCAATCTTACGATTTTGATAAGGGTAAAATCAAGTTTTTAAGTAACCTATTTTAAACAAGTAAAAGTCATTCACCCCCCTATGAGAGGTCATTTCGAGCTAAGAGGACCAACAAGTGGAATTAGAGTAGTGCTTAGCTTAAGGTTTCACAATCTTGAGTTAAAGATCTTATGAGTTTTAATAACCCATCTTATGTACCTTGTAATGGGTAGACTACACTCCTTAAAGAAGTAATGTTTATAACCGGACCTCCTTGTTTGATTGCCAGCACTACGCTTTTTGGAAAAACAGTTTGAAAATTTTTATTCTATCTCGAAGCATGCTTGCATGGCTAGTAATTGAGAATGACCCCCACATCCCTACTAAAGTCAAATATGGACAAGGAGTCCTTGTGGAGTCTAAAAATTATGACAATGTTGACCTTAGCCTATTAAAGGAAAATGCATGGGCAATTAGTTATTTACATTGTACGCTGGATTTGTCTGAGTTTAACAGAGTATCAAGACGTGAGACAACAAAGGAAATATGACAAAAGCTAAAGGTTACTTATGAGGGTACTGAAAAGGTTAAGGAAACCAAGATAAATCGGATGATCAAAGAATATGAACTTTTCCATATGGAGTCCAATGAATGAATTCAAAGTATGGATACTTGGAAAAACATTCATTGAGGAAGAGATGGTGAAGAAAATTTTGAGAAGTTTCACCAAAGAGTGGGATGTTAAGAAGATCGCCATCGAAGAAGCTCATGACTTGAAAACCTATCAGTATAAGCTAATTGGAACTTTCTTGACCTAGGATATGTCCTTAAGAAAATATGAATTGGACTCCAAGCAAAATAAAAGGTAAAGAGAAGGAATCAAGAGCTATTTTTCTTAAAGATGACTCATAAAAAGAGGACTCTGGAGAAAATTCTAATGAACTAGAAAGTTTAAGCGCTTTATGAAGAAAGATGAGAAGTACAAAAAGAAGTTTATCAAGAAGAGATTCACTTAGTAAAAGAAAGATACTAATGAAGGTCCAAAGAAGGATTTCAATAAAGACATAAAATATTTTGGCTATGGTGAAAAATCACATATCCGATCTAGCTATCGTAAGAACAAGAAGGACAAACACAAGAAAAGGTTTAGTAAGAAGAATGAAACTCTCGCTACAACATGGATAGATTCTGAAAAATCTTCATCATCATATGAGGAACCATAATATTATGCTAACCTCTAATTGGAGATAAAGAGAGTAAAAGCTCAACATCAAGCTCTAAAACCATCAATTCAACTATTGATCAGAATGATTAGAAAGATAAAGGGAAAAGCACTCAAGCTGATGTAAGTTCTGAAATTGCTTTGTCTATGGAAGAATTCAGATAAGTGCTTTTTAATGTTGTGGCTGTGGCAAATAACCATTGATATGAATGATTTAGCTCCTCAATTAACACTCAACAATTTCTTTTATTAAGATCAACAATTGAGTTAAGTAATAGAAATGTTGTATGAAATTGCTTGTTAATTAAGACACTAATTGAACATGAGAACTTGCAAGGTGAAATTTCAAAACTTAAAATTAACCCTAAAGGAACTCCTAAGCATGCCATGATTGATATAATCTAAGTTGAAACATTTTATAAATGCTTATAGGCTTATAAAGCTTAATAAAAGAAACCTAGCATCTAAGTTAAGAACATTACCAGTTGATGTATGCCTTCCTTGGTACTTTGCTCCCTTAGAACAATCCCACAGCACTCTGTTAGAACTAGTCTCCAAATTAGAACAGCCTCTATGATTGATCCGCATGGATCTTCACTAACCAAAACCTCCCGCTTGAGGAAGAACTCGTTAGTAGGCAACTGCTGCTAGATCACTCGAAGATAAACCTTAAAATATAACTTATAAGGATCTCTTCAAAATATGAATGAGCCTTCAAAGGAATTCTTGCGATGAAGGAGAATCTTGTAGAGGATTCGACAAAAAGCTAGCGAAGAAAAGATGTCAAAAATCAAAAGGAAGGCTAAGCTGAAGTAGTTTGAAAAGAGGGGGTAGACCACTATTTATACTGGGAGGGGAGCAAAAAGCTCCCCTCAATTTGCAATGTGGGATGAGGGTTGCCACGTAGAGCTCCAGCTCCACCTGGGTTAACCCACATGCATAGCCCGCATATGCAGGTTGTGTGCATGCCACAAGGCAAGCCCTAAAGGGCCCTCTTTGTCCCACAAGCTAGGCTTGCAGGCTGCAGCTTGGTGTATGCAGCAGGCCCATGTAAGTGCTGCCCAGCAACGCTTATGGGCCTGCTATCCACCAACATGCACTGGCCCATGAGCCAGCGCATGCTAGTGGCTTACGAGCAAAAATGCTCGAGGGGAAGCCATGCAGGCCCTAACTCGTGAACATCCCCATGTTCACGGGGCCCACTCGCAATGGGAAAAATTTCCCTTGCTTGCCCCTGTGTAATTTTTCCAAAACCCCTTTCCTTTAACTTTTAATTATTATATGGTCTAACCAATTAATAATTCATCCAATGATTTTAACATTCTTAAAATTTTTTGCATAGAACTAGTCTATTATCTCTTTGCTTAGTCCGATAAGGACCCAAAGTGTGTTACCTCATAGGATCCCAAAGTATAGAGTCGCTAGAGGTTAACCTAAGCATAGCTTCCCATCCAGGAACCTTTAGGCTCAGTGTTTTAGATCAATATGGAACCCGATAACTCTAGATGATCAAATGGGCTTTCTAGAAAAGGTGTATGATCCCTTGATACTCAAAACATCACATACTTGTGACTTGATCCAATTCTGCAATAGTAACCGATACAATACACTCCTTCAATTAGGTTAAGTACTATCTAGTTTATTGAGCTCAGATTAAGTGTTATCTCATGTAATAGCCGTAACTATCCTGGAATTTGACTTATTCACGAAGAACACTACTCACCATAATGTATCAAGATTGACTAGAAACTCGTTCTATCTATCTTATACTTTGATAAGAGGTTTAGGAGTGTGTCACTTCAATAACAGGCCTTAAGGTACAACTCCCATTATATCTCTATATTAGGAGCGATGGATCCCATCTTGACAACTCAACTTACCAACGAGTGATCATCACTATACCTGTAATCACCTGTATCTTCCTGATCATTAGGGTATTGTGAGCATGGGATTTTGTACCAGATCACGCGTTCAATGATGATGGCTTTTCAAGATTTTATCCTGGAATCACATAATTTTCGAGTATCCTGATGCATCCGAATGGGAATCCTCCTCGTCTCTGAATTCAAAAGGACCTTTTTTAATAAAATTATTTAATTAATTTAGAAGTCAATTAAAACAATACAAAAATACATAAAAAAATTCAAAAAAACAAAAACCCGAGGGAGACTGAATCCCGAGCCAGAGGCAGGCCTCGTAAAAAAAGGGCTTTGGCGAGGCAGCCTCGCCAAACTCCTTGGCAAGGTAGCCTTGCTAAGGTTTGGTGAGGCAGCCCTCGCCAAACTCGTTGGCGAGGCTGGCTCGCCAAAGACGCGGCGAGGAGCCTCGCCGAACTTTTCTCCGGCGAGACCCCTTGCCGGAAAAACTTACCATTTTTGGATTTCTAGGATTTTTTCTATAAATAGTCGGGTCTTTTTTGATAATTAGGACCCCGAAAAATTTATAGATAAAAATATAGGTTTTAGAACTACTTCCAAGAACTAAGACGAACATTTTTAAACTTCAACAACAATTGTTTTTACCTAAACTAAAGGACGAGGAGGATTTTCAACGGCCAATCGGATATCTTCAAAGTGGATTCATTCCGTAACTGTAAGCCTCTGAGTTCTTAGAACTGCAATTTCCATGCTTTCGGTGTTCTTCTTCTTCTGATTTCACTTCTGAACTTAGGATTTTCATCATTTTTTATTTTTATTTTATGCAAATGTTGTAATTCTTATTCATCTATTTTTCTTTATTAAAAGGAGATGTATGTTATAGCACCCCCACGAAGGGAATAAAACATATTCCCGGAAAACACCCTCACCAATTTACCATGCGAGCAATTTCATTAATTACAAGGAGCAACCAACATGCTAATAAAACGAACTGTTTTATTTAAATAACAAACACATTATCACGATTGATTTTTTTAGGCCACACAGGCATCGCTAAACTCAAAATCGAACATATATGTGATATCCCATGTGCTAACCATTGTGGATGCATGTAGATTAGGATTAAATGTATGTTTAGAATTTTAATTTTCCTTCGGGTATCACAATAACTTTTTTTGGGAAATTTAATTAATAGGTTAGCGGGGGTTGCATCCCCCGATTTTTTGGAAGCCTTGTAATCTTTATTTTTTGCATTTATTTTCTGCATTTACTTACTGCTTTGTGGATGGTTTATTATTTCTCCTTGTGGATGGTTTATTATTTTTGCCATACATGAATCGTGCATTTAAAATCAAAAAATGACCTAAGCTTGAATGTGCACAATTAAGAGAATACGGTTTTCTATAGATGTAATATAATGTG
>CATIWQ010092085.1:0-13496 GCA_949673415.1 Euphorbia schlechtendalii | reverse complement strand
TTGAAAGTTGAACAAATTAATAGGGGTAGGAATGAAAAACTTAGAGAAAAAGGACATTGAAAATACAAAATAACAATAAAAAATAAACTTTAAAATCCATCTAAAACGACAATTTTTAATAGACGGATGGAGTAATTATTAAAAGGGTCCATTATAGTAAATTTCTTTTGAAACTATTAATTTGAAAAATAATTAACTATATGAATAACATATACTACTTTTTCCGTCTAACAATATATCACATTATTATTTGATCTTCTCATCTCTGCAGTTATTTTCTCCAAATTCATTGTTTTAGTCATCATCATCCCATCAAAGAATTAAAAAAATTAAAAAAAATTAAAAAAATGAAAAAGTAATTAACTATAAAAGATTTTATGTATTTATTTAATCCCGTATTAATATTAATGGTAAAAATACAATTTAATTATAAATAGAGTTCGATTTCTTAATATTTATAAATGAAGTTCAATTCACTTCTATCATAGAGTTTGAAATGGGCAGTGTGGCTCACACGTACTAACCGTCGCGTAGTGCCACGTAACAAATATTGCTGGTACAAATATATTTCTTTTAAAAAATTGTATATTTTAAATTCTTCAAAGATAAGATGGCATGTAAAGGTATATATTTATTGAAAATGGTATATTTTTTTCAAGATTCTTGTATATTTCTTGTGAAAAATAGTATATTTCTACTGAAAAATTGTACATTTCTTTTGAAAAATTGTATACTTCATTTGAAAAATGGTATACTATCTGAAAAATTGTACATTTCTAAGTTCTTCAAAGATAAAAGATGGCACGACGAGCTTAAAGGTATATTTTTCGTAAAAAGTGATATTTATTTAGGAAAATCGTATGTATTTTGGAATACAGTTTTTTTTGAAAAATTGTACACTTCATTTGGAAAATTGTATATTTTCTAGAAAATAATATATTTTATAAAAAAATTATACATTTTAAGTTCTTCAAAGACAAAAGGATAGCACGACAAGCTTAAAAGCATATTTTGCTTGAAAACGGCTAGAAAAATATATATATCTTTTGAAAATTTGTATATTTCCTCCAGAAAATGGTATATTTTTTGGAAAGTGGAAATTTGTTAATTTATGTTTATTATCACTATACTTTTATGGATAACCTAGATACCAAACTAGAGATTTCGTAATCAAATGATGAATAAGAAAATCTAATTTATAAAAGAAATCGAATCAGATAAGAACATTATAAATGAATTTGGAAAGAAAATGCAGAAATTGAATCACATTATACCACAATAAATGAATTTTGGAAAGAAATTGAATGTGAAAAGAAGACTACAAATAACCGTAATTGAATTTGAAAACTGAATCTCATAATCCCTAAAAAATAGTTAATGTTGAATAAGGGGTATTTACTAAATTCAAATTGTAGAAAGTGGTAAGAAATAAATAAGTTTAGTGGTAGGGTAATTTACTAAATATGAAATCTCAAAATGGGCATTTCCAGTTCTCTAATTACAGTTTCTTTTCTTAGATTACTTTGCTCCTACGTTTTGTTCTCCGACTCCAGTTTCTCTTTTTTTGATTCACAATGAAAACAAAGGTTCAAACATCATCATTGGTATATTTCACAAATAAATTGAAACCAATAAATTCGTTGAATATAAAGATGGCACATCAAGCTTGAAGATATATTTTTTTTAGAAAATGATATTTCTTTGGGAAAACTGTATATTTTTTCTGGAATATTTCTTTTAAAAAATTATATATTTCTAAGTTTTCAAAGACAAAAGATGGCTTGTAAAGGTATATATTTCCTAAAAATGATGGTATATTTCTTCAGAAAAACCGTATATTTCTTGTGGAAAATGGTATATTTCTACTGAAAAATCGTATATTTCTTTTGGAAAATTGTATACTTCATCTGGGAATTGGTATATTTTTCTGAAAATTGTATATTTCCAAGTTCTTCAAAGATAAAAGATGGCATGATGAGCTTGAAGGTATATTTTTCTTAAAAAGTGGTATATTTCTTTGGGAAATTCGCACTTATATTTCTTCTGGAAAATAGTTCTTTTGAAAAATTATATACTTCCTCTAGAAAATGGTATTTTTTTGGAAAACAATATATTTTATAAAAATTGTGTATTTTGAGTTTCTCAAAAGATAAAAAATGGCACAACAAGCTTAAAGGTATATTTTTCTTGAAAAAATGACTGGAAAATCATATTTTTTCCTCTGAAACATTATATATTTCCTCTAGAAAATGGGTATATTTTCTGGAAAATAATAAATTTTTTTGTGGAAAATTGTTAATTTATCTTTAACATCACTATACTTTTATGGATAAGCCCGATACATAACTAGAGATTTCGTAATCAATTAATGAGTAAAAAAATCAAATTATAAAAAAATTCGAATCAGATAAGAACACCATAAGTGAATTTGGAAAGAAAATGAAGAAATCGAATCACAGAAGACCACAACAAATGAATTTTGGAAAGAAATTGAATGTGGGAAGAAGACTACAAATAACCGAAACTGAATTTGAAAATTGAATCTCATAATCCCTAAAAAATAGTTAATTTTGAAAAAGAGGTATTTACTAAATTCAGATCGTAAAAAATGGTAAGGAATAAATAAGTTTAGTATTATGATATAAACTAAATATGCAATCTCAAAATCTCCGTTTCATACAATTTCCAGTTTATATTTCATATATCAATAATATATATATATATGACAAAGAAAACTCAACAAAAGAAATCAACTCAATAAAATCAGCTTCCGGATGTTTTATTCAACCAATCAAATATTTCTGATTTTTAGAATACATACCAATAGGCAATAGCTTGATTTCGTTAAAGGTGTACCAAACAAAAGTTTAAAAATAGAAATTATGGAATAAGAATATTAATAATAAATGTCGTGTACGTAAAAGTCCAAATATGGAAGGTCAAACATGGCAGTAGTATTATTATAATTATATCCAAAAGATTATTTTAGTTCAGTATCGAGCCAAACTTGCATAAAACGCTTGAGAGCTGCTTGTCAAAGATTAAACTAACCACCAAAAAAAGATAGAAGTTAATCCGACTGAAAAGAAGAGACAAGTTAACCTGGCATATATTTGATTCATAAGTCATATTGGTCATCTTATTGTGTTCAAAATTATTACGAAGCATCTCAATAATTGTTATTTTGTTTCTTATGTAACAATAAACAAATAAATATATAAAATCAGATTTTAATTTGGTGTATAACTAACAATATTCTTAAAAAAGTTGATATAATTCCAATTTGAATTATTGTCATATATTCGTAATAACTTTAAATAATTACAAGAACATGTTGTTAGAAATAGTGACATGCCACCACTATTAAACTCAATATATTACATGCCATCCACATTGTCTAGTTGTCAATTCTTAATCCAAATTCCATGATAAATTGGTTTGAAAATTGATTCTGATAAAATTTGTTTTCTGGCATTGGAAATTACAGAATTAACGAAGTTTTTTGACGTACTGTCAATCACAATTAGGGTAGAATTGAACTTGAACATTTTTCACTGTTAGACCTAAAACTAACTCACTCCGTACACTTTGTAAGATAATCCAAATATAACTAACATTGAGAGTTATACATAATAATTACTGCCACCAACGATTTACAAATACTCCACTTAAAGATGTCGATATGAGAATCAGAAACATGTTCAATATCCTGGAGTTTCGCTGCTTCTTACAGTTTCATTGAGCGAGATTCCCTTCTTTATGCATCCGACAAGACACGAAAAAAACTTGCAGAACCCCGATTTGCAATTGCTCTGTTGTTGCTGTTACATGCATTTTAACAAGACACTGAAAGGATTCATGGAACTCAATTCCAGAAGACACTAAAAGGATTTCCGGAACTTGTTTGCAATGCTTATTGCTTTGATGTTGTTGTTACAATTCTAGAAAGCAATATCAAACACGCCATATTAGGTTGTTCAAAAGCAATATCAAATACGCCAGTTTACAGCTTCGAGAATATAATGAGGAAAGCCTTTAATATAAACAGATTTAACACAAAGGCAAATGGTGCCATCCAAAGCGTCGTTCAAGAATCGATTGATTCCTCCAATGGAAGACTAAAAAAAATCCATGAGTTATATGAAAAAAGGCCACTTAAATTGGCCATTTGCAAAATTTATATTACTGCAAAACCCCAGCACAATAACTATTTTTTCATGGTACATGTGTAGAGGTCAAACTCCCACAATCAAACATTTTAAAGGACGAAAAGTTATACATTAACTATTGAACATACCAGGATAGCAGAAGACCTCAAGAATAATCGAAGCAAATGTGAGAGAACTAGATCATTCAGTAAAATCGTCATCTTGTAGCCTCAATTGTTTTTCCTCGCAGCATAGACTCTGTAGGCTGCTAGTCCAACAATGGCCACCGCAGCTCCAACTAGAATAATGAAGCATAAATATTTTATCAAGAACAACAAGGAAACAATTCATCTCATCAAATACTGATCCATTCATTGTATAAGGATTGACATCAGTAGAATACCGTTTTGTTTTTGCTGCAAAATTTACAACTAGACAGCGTTTCACTGCTTAATTTGAGAAATTGCATGAAAGCAAACACCGTAGCCATAAAAAATTTCTAGTAAGTGCAATAATAAACAATTACAACTCTACTCACTACAGTTACGGAAACTCCAGTGCACTTGTGTCGCAAATTGGCAAACATTAAACAATGTTAGACATTGGTCCCCAAACTAGTAAAACCAGGGCAAATCAGTCATCCAAAATTGGCAAGTTCGGAGGCCAGTTCAATACCCAATGAGTTAAAGTTTATTCATGTTTTTTCGTTCTCAAAATTTGTACATAAAAATAAACTGCAAAATCATATTCCTACTAGTTCCAATTCTCAAGTGCTCGAGTCATTTAATAATATCAGTGAGCCAAGAAGTAGAGCATACCTGAAACAGCCATAAGAGAGCGATTGATAAGCCGATTGTATTGCTTGCGACTTCTCCCTGCTTCGGTTTCTGGAATGCTCAAATGAGGATGCTCTGCAGCATTAACAATTCTAAGGAATATGTTATTGATGTCACCCATCTTAGAACTGATGGGAATAGGAGCCTCGATTCCCATATCCTGAGTAACCTGCAAAAAGCAAACTGTACAATGAAAGCGATTGTACATCATTTTCACTCTTGAGCCAGCCCAAGGTGTTTAAAGAACAACCACCACCGTAGAATATGCTATAAAACATTTTTATTGCAAAACCAACAAAGACAAGCCGAATTTTCAACTAAGCAACAAGGACAATACTATTATGCAAACTACAAACAATGACCTACAAAAGCTAAACAGAATCTTGATGGAAGATCATAGCAGTGATGAGTTCGGATAGTGCTATAAAACAATATAAATCATTCAGAAAAAAAATCGGTTTGCTTAAAAAATGGCTTTAAAAAACACAAGTGCACGCACGACTGAAAGATGTCACGCGGTCAAGTTGTTTCCTAAAGAAAAAAAAAGAAAAATATTAAATTAATCATTCCAAACCTAGACTATAGAGGCAATGGAGAAGTGTATACCCTTGTAGATTCTTGTATTGCCATTGGAAATGAATTCAGATCATCTTTCGCAGCAACAATTAGGCATGGGACCTCAAAGCCAGTATCCTCACCATACCCAGCAACTTCTACTAGCAGTTCAGTTGCTCTCCTCCATGAGCTCTCATCAGAGCTACAACAATACCCAAAAGCATTTAATAAGTTATATTTACTCATAATTCTTTTGCAATTAAGTAGCTAAAGCACCAAGATCATAATCATACAATCTTGACAATCAAACATCAGCTGAAATGCATCCTCTACTGCCTCTCCAACAAACAGCACCACGCGCACAAGGATATATATTTAAGCCCATGAGCATAGAGGTTTAATTATTCAATTGTTGATGGTTTACAGTAGCAGTGAAAATGAAATCTGGTTCTCACCTTTTTTTAGGATGCAACTCAAAAGGTGTTTAACAAAAACAAATTAAATGAACACTGAACCCAAAGAGGTTTCAAATCTTATGACCAATATTACTATTGCCAACAACCAAAAAAAAAAACACTTGCCAACTGGACATAGTCAAAATGGAACATATACTAAAGCCCCTTCAGACTGAAGGTACGAGTGAAATCTGGGTTTGAATGTTCCTAACAAACAAATACTCCCTAAAAAAAACTAATTCAAAAAAAGGAAGCACCTTATTACCTGTCATGGACAAATACTGCTATATCACATGGTGCCAATGACTCCTTATTTGACAGCAGCTTCTTGACACCATCCTCAGGAATCTCTCTCAAAATAAGAGTTTTTTTAATTCCCTGAAAACAAGAAAAATCATACAGCTAAGGTTGGTTAGCACAGAGACATATTGCACTTGCAAGTTGAATAATTTAAGCAAAGAAGTGAATTTTGACACAATCACACAACTTGTACATGGTCCATCCATAGTATACTTTATGATATAGTATTTTCCACAATACTGCTCGGTTGGGATTAATAAATTAAAAATAGTAAAGACGCAGCATTCAAGAGTTTTGTGGAAGCTAATCATGAAATTTTATGCCCTAAAGTGACAAAGTCAAACGCTCGAAGAAGGATAGAGAACACGATAACCTGCTCACTGATATACATGCACAAGTGCGATGCAATGCGCTCTTACCCCAGGCAGATTAACAACATTTACTGCATAGCGATCCTGAACACTTGACGAAGGATAATCAGAAAACGACCTGTATTATGGCAAAGTAGCTCAATCTTTTAATGAAGAGTAGTATCATAAGCAATTTGATTCGAACTAACTATTTTACTCGACGATGCACATATGGGTTCAAAATATGGACCTTCCAATATAAGAATTCAATAACGCCGACTTTCCAGCATTCTTTGGTCCAAAGACAAAACATTGAAATACATTTCTTTCTGATTGTTGCCTCTTGCGATCTAGACGCCGCTTTCTTGTTACCCGGACAGCAGTAGAAGTATCCAACAGGTATCCAATGTAGATCAGATTCTCGATGGCACGAGATGGATCTAGAAGTGTCATAAGGGACCACTGAAAAACATATATTTCTCGTTAATTCAAATCATAGAAGAAAAGGCTCTAAAGAGTTCATATTCTGTTAGTGTTGAAACTAATTGGCTAAATATTATCAACACCGAAAAAGGGAAGAAGATAGGCAACATGTATCACACTGCAAAATCAACAATGTCTCTCTCATTACTCCTACCAGGCACAAGCTATAAGGTGAAATATCTCTAATTAAGTCTCAGAAAAACAAAGTAGGAATCATGAAAAGATGGTCTTGGTTCCTGTAGAAACAATGTATCCAAATACCTGTGACAAAAATGCATTTACTGATAGCCCACCCAAAGCAGTTTTCTCTGCAGCATCCTTATATGGAGCTTCATCCCAAGGGCTGATAACAAAATAAAAAAGAGTTAAATTCTACAATTAAATAGATGAAAGATGCTTCAATCAAGACCCAAATAAGTACTTAATTAGTAAGTTTTTGTGTCAAATTCAGTTATTAATGACAACAGCCAAAAATGGGCTATTTCTTTCTTAATTAAAATGTGCCCAAACAACTCCGGTTCATCTCTCTGTTAGGGAAATAACCGACAACAATTATAACTTTCAAGGAACATTGGTTAGAGAAAATGTGATTAGTCATTAATAAACAAGAATATAATGTAAAAGATTCTTTAGAAACTTCTGGCGATCAGAAAGCTATTAAATAGGGTTAAAGTTATTTTTCAATAGGTTTGACCGTCGAGATGAATCAGCACATGTAAATCAAAAACATTTGTTAAATGGCAGGAAGCTTATTGAATTGGGTTCAGCTATACAAACAAACTCTCCTTATACTTTTCATAATTACTAATGAGTACTGCTTTCAGAAAATTATTCAATAATTTCATGAAGTATCATGCAACGTCTTGTATAGATAGTTTCTCATCAATTAGATAATGAAAGACCACTAAGAACTCAATAGAAAGATACCTTTCTGGAGCAGTTGAAAAAATATCCTCAAGTTCTGCTGGACGCAAGTTATTATCCTGTAAAGATCATATCCAGGTAATAAAGATGATTGTACTTCAACAAACTGAAATGATGTTTTGGTTATGACGGACATATAGTGTGTAAAGATACTTACATAATCACTGTCAAACAATTCATAGATTCCCCTCAAAAAGTCAATAGCTTCATTTGTGAGCTCTACACTCTGCAGGATATGAAAGAAGGGAAAATAATTATGCAATCAAACATGGGCAGAGAATGAAAGAAATGATAATACAGACAAGTAACAAGAACAAGGAGAGCATTTCAAAAATACAGACAATAAAACATACAGGTGAAAATTCCAAGCATGTAAACAAATAAAAATTTATCGTTAATAAACCAGGTCATGAATATGGAGGCACTGAGCATTTTGCATGTAGGACAAGTCTGAAGTATGAAAACACACACACACGCACATGTACATAAATTAATAAATTGGTTCCGGAACTGAAACACTATAATGTTTATGAGCCCAAGAATTGTTGATGTCAAAAGGCCCTGCTTCCATCAGGACATGTATTCTCATTCATAAAGCACGACATAATTTCAGTTTGGCGAATGCAATTTACCTTAAAAATAATTTACCTGATCAGGAGCTCGTTTGATTGTTGGAATCAGCTCATCAGCAAGTTTGATATCATCATTGTAGCCAAATTTCCTTAGGACAGTCCAAGTTGTCTCTAAACGCCCCTTTTCTATGAACAAGGCATGGAGAAATAGGAACCCAGTAAGAGTCAGACCACGCTCATTGACTCCTCTATCTGTAGCTCCCCCACCAGGTAACTTCTCTTCCACAGCCCTCTTAACTTCCACTATTTCGGATGGTTGTAATGGAGCATTGAAGCATTTGACCTAGTGATAGCTAAAACATTAGCCAAAATCCGTGGGAATATAACCGTTCAATTCCAAATCATAATCTATTGCTAGTTGGTGGTGCATGCTGAGGCAAGACTCATAAAAGGATTTTATACCTGAAAGTCATTCAGTTCTGCATCACTTAATGCACCATCCCGGTCATGATCGCAAAGAATAAAAATACGCTTCAGGGCTCTCACACATCTGGGCTTCAGAGTTTGTAATTCTTGATCAAATAATGGACCAGTTGGGTGAAGCACTGCTTTTTGTGCGTAGTAGAATACTTCAGGTATCTGTGTAAAAGGAAGAACAAAGAAGAGTCAGGTAATTATATTCTTGGTTGTCATCCCCGGGCAAAAACCTCAGAAAAGGGTCACCCTAAACAATTGGAAAGTCCAACTACAAACATATACTCACCATCATTAATAGACAATAACACCAAGCTATGTACAAAAAAGTACACAAACTGTAACTGTAATAAGCAGACTCAAAGGATAGATTGAAAACTAAGTTGCATAGCAAAGAAACACATACAAATCCTCACCTTTGTCAGAACACTATAGCACTGTAATAAAAAAAGAAATTTTACTTAATATATTCAGGACTCAATGTCCAGAAATGCAATCATATACAGACAGCAGCAACAAGAGGCGCACCAAAACATACCTGAATATGTTTATAAGCTGAACATTCAATGCATGTCTCAATTTCCCTAAATTGCTGCATTATTGGAGACATCACTTGCTCAAGGCTCACTTGTTGGTTCTCATCCCTTAAATCTAGCTTGCAACCCACCACTATGACTGGCACCTTTACCTGCTCATTATTCATACACCCATTAGAAATTCATGCAAAAAATTTCTTCCCCTTACATATGCATGATTAAAAAAGCTGGTCTTGAGGCACAGAATTATCCTAAGAAAAACTCCATGAAGGAATGTTTTTTCATCAGCAAATGTATATTTTAGACAAGGAAATCAACTATCTTAGTCAGGTTCAACAAAAATACTAATTGCTCTTATATGGAGATTTTCGCAAACACTAATAATTCATAAAATTCTAAGCGGTATATATTTAATATAAAAAAACAAAAAATGGATGAAAATAAAGTGTGTGATACTCGGGACCTCCGCTTATGGTTCATATAATATAAGCAGACAAGGTTTATATCAAAGTACATCAAATGGAAAAATAATAAAGAAAATATGGTTCAAAACCTCCAACCGACGAAGCTCTGGAAGCCAGAATGTACACAAACGATCTAGAGTCTCTGGCTTGTCACATGCATAAGTAAGAACAACTGCATCAGCACGCTTCAATTCTTCAGCTACTTTACCAGAATCCTCTACTCTGAATAACATTTGCAAATTACAAAAATCTATAAAAAAAATTAACTATGAAAACACTTGGCATCGACAACTTGCCCCAACTAAAAAAAAAAATCATCTTAATATAGCATCTAAGTCCAACACTCATTTGTCTAACTCTCTCAACTCAAAAAACCCAAATCATCGTAATAGAGCATTAAGTCCAAAACCCATTTGTCTGATAGGTAATAACTTCATATTAATTATCCTTATCCCAGATATCAACATAACCATAAACAACATATGCTTACATTGATTGAATTTTACTGGCTTTTAAGTGAGCTTAAACAATTTAATTTGAATAGATTTGCATCTCAATTGAGTAACAAATATCAAGAACAAGAGAACACAAACCTCGAGGAAGTATCAATTATAGTCACAGGCACTCTGTCAGGGTAGATATCCTCAGGCAACCTCGTGGGCGGAAGAACTGGCGGAACATTCGTCGGAAAAGTATCAGCAGCAGCAGTAACTATTAAGCTTGACTTCCCCGTGCCGCGTTCTCCAGCTACAACGATTCGAACTCCAGTCTTACCGCTGGGATTAGCCATTGCAGCTTTCGCCATACTTAAGCTAAAAAAATAGCAAAAGATATACTTCAACACTCAGCTCAAAATTGGGATTGAGAAACGACCAAGAAAAAGAAAGCCCTAGGCTAAATGAATAAGGAATTAAGCAGTATAGAAAATAAAAAGGGTAATGTTTGTGAGATTGGTACAAAGGAAAGAAATAGACATCAATAAATGATAGTGAAGATGGAGATTTATACCTTGAAACTTGTAAATAGTAGTTTTAATATACCAATTAAGCAAAGCTATCAAACCCTAGATATCAGGAAATTTGAGATGGCTATGGAGGCTTGGAGAAGAAGTGAAAGAAATAAGTTCAATGAGAAATGTTACTAGCATAATACAAGAAAGTACAGGCACGGCTTTCAATTCTTGTTAGATTAGTTTTGAAATGAAACGGAATAAAATAAAATAAAATAAAATATAATATAATATGAAGTCTAAATATGATAATTGATTAGGGGTTGGAAGGAATGTCTAGTTTTTAAAAGAATCGTGAAATAATTGATAGTTATTTCGTGAATCTATGGTAAGTAAGAAGAGTTATTCCTTACGGCATGGAAATCATGTATCATATTTGATATTTTTGCATACATTTTCCATTTTATTCTATTATATTTTGTCGATCAAATGAGATATTAATGTTTTCTATTAAAAAAGTCACTTTTTAAAAAATCACCATCCATGTGTTATTTTAAGGGTCTTCGTTCGATTACGCCTAACGTTTAAACCTCATTGACTAACGTCTAAATCCCGCCCAGGACCTGATTAATCATCGTCTAACAAAGTTTCAGTCATTTAACTAGATCCTAACGTTTTTTAAAACACAGAATAAAACAATATAAATTTACCAGTAAACATTGGGACCGATTGTTTGGTTTAACATTTACGGTTTATATACGTCTATTAATAAAACAATGCAAGTATAAAATTGTTTATAAGCTTATAATCAAGTAGAAAGAACATGAACGTGTCCAAAATTACTATATATTAGCCATGGAATTTATACTGCAGTTTTTTTCTTGAACCAATAATTTTTAGCAAATACAATTATAAAATTAATTGATCACGGTTTTCAAAAAAAAATTAATTGATCACGTTGTAAAATTAAAGACAATAAGGGACCTCTTTTTGTGATAATTAGAAAACTTGTATTTGCTTTATGTAATTATAATTTATAAGAGCATTGGTATTTTTTTCTGAATTGCTACGCGTCGCCCGTTTTTACTTCGCGTCGTTCGT
Source organism: Euphorbia schlechtendalii (assembly GCA_949673415.1). Lineage (NCBI taxonomy): Eukaryota > Viridiplantae > Streptophyta > Magnoliopsida > Malpighiales > Euphorbiaceae > Euphorbia > Euphorbia schlechtendalii. The sequence continues at coordinate 1,349 of CATIWQ010092085.1, read as the reverse complement.
ATTTTTTCAAATACTTTCCTCTTTTACCCCTGGGCCTAATTTCTCTATATAACCCCACTTCACTAACTTTTTTTCTATTTTAACATCCAAACATCAAATTCATACCCCAAACTTTCTCTACAATTTCAAAAAAAATTTCCGGCGACATGGACGGAGGACGGAGGAAATTAGAAGCGTCGCCTCAGGTATTTTTTCGAATTTCATTTAAAATCGGGCGAGCTTTTTCCGGCCATGTTTGTGGCTGGAAAACATCCCCGGTTTCCGGCGCCGGAAATGGTTTGTTTCCACCGGAAACGAACCGATCCGTTCGTTTCCAGTGGAAGCAAACCGTTTCCGGTGGAAACAAACCGTTTCCGGCCAGTTTCCACCGGAAACGAAGCATCCCGGCGTTTCCGGCGGAAAAAGTTGGCCGGAAAATAAATCCGGCCAACCCTAATGTTGGCCGGAATTATTTTCCGGCCAACCAAAGAAGTGGCCGAAAAATGATTCCGGCCATTTGCAAATGTGGCCGGAAATAATTTCCGGCCAGCGGGTTGGTTGGCCGGAAATAATTCCGGCCAGCGGGTTGGTTGGCCGGAAATAATTTCCGGCCAGCGGGTTGGTCGGCCGAAAATAATTTCCACCCAGCGGGTTGGTTGGCCGGAAATTATTTCTGGCTGACGGACCGGTTTCCGGCCACAGTTGCAAATGGCCGAAATAATTTTCCGGCCAACTACATTGGTGGTCGAAAAATCAGGCCAACTACATTATTAGCCGAAATTTTATTTCGGGCAGGTGCATTGCTGGCCGGAATCAAATTCCGGGCAATAACGTTGTCGGCCGAAATTTAATTCCGGCCAACTATAAGCAGAATTTAAATAGGTTGGCCGGTTACATTAGTACGGTCAAAATTGTATGTCGGGATTAAATTGTTTGAACCGATAACCGGAATTTAAAATTTTTTATTCAAATACGTGTTCGTAATGTCAGAAGTACATAAAATTTTATTTGGTAACGTAATAAAAGTTGGTAAAAAAATAAATTTAGTCGATTAAATATTTTTTTACGGAATATTTAAATTTAATCGATTAAATATTTTTTTACGGAATTTTTAATTTTCTGAATTATTAATTTATTAAGTATTTATTTACGGAATATTTATTATATTAAATATTTCTTTAATAACATATTATTTTATTGAAGTTCGTTTTAATTATTTTGAATATTTGTTTATTGAATACAGGATATGATGGGTTCGGACCCACGGGCGTTTGTTTCCCCAATGGACGATGGTGATGGCATTGACTACAGTAGCCACTTCATCACATTTACAGAATTTCAAACAGCAGAAGATGCAGTTGAATGGGCAA
>CATIWQ010092074.1:0-30368 GCA_949673415.1 Euphorbia schlechtendalii | reverse complement strand
TTGAAATTGTGAAGTCTGAATCTAATAGTTGACATGAGATTGAATATCTATGTCATGGTATTGATGTCAGATTGGCACAAGAAAAATCTACTTGAGTCTATTTATTAATTACCCATTGGAAACTAAAGGGTATTGCACTACAACCCTGCCTAAACATACTGTTTGAGGCTTGTAAGGGTGTTTTCTAAAGAATGTAGTTCTTTGAGGAAAGTAGTGGGAGCATGATTGAACTTGTAAGTTCAAGTCACACAAATTCCAAAAGGATGGATCAGATTTTTTCATTTAAGCTTCACGTGTTTGAAGCATAAGTTGAAAAGACACAACTGCCCTAAAAGGCATGTTTGTTCAATCACAAATTGGAGAAATACAGTTTCTCCTAAAGAATGATGACTCTTATCATGATCATGAGTAAGAGATTTGGAACCCATTGGAAGCTATTGAATCTTTAAGTAGCAATCCAATGATGCTTTTATAGGCAATGTGTGTACGTGATGTTAACCAGTAATGTGGTCACGTTTCCAAATGTTGCATTGTGATAGTATGTTATGATTGGGTAGATTGAAAGTGGTTCACTATAGTTATAGTGAATACTTTGCAATATAAGCTTTAGGTAAAACCATGACATTCTTTCAGGATGCAAATCTACGTTGCTAAATCAGATCCAAGAGAATGACCCTTAGGATAGAAATCTATAAAATTAGATTTGATCCTATCTATTTAACCTAAAGACTATATGTATTCTAGTTTTGTTAAGATTGCTGAAAGTTATAGTATGAGCTGAGAGCTCTATACACTATATTTTTTAATTCTACAATCGAAACTGAGCACATAGTAGCATGTCATGCTACAATGAGAGGTGTTTGGACTAGGAATTTCATAAGTAAGTTAGGATGGATGGATCCTAGACATACTTGATGTTTTTCTACGATAAAAACGGGGGCTAATGCACAAGCTGAAGAGACCCGGTCACAAAGTTCAAATATGTGTTTAGTATATCATATGACATGTCATTACATGGGGTTGACACAGGAACAATGTCATTGTCTAACCAAAAGTCCATTATGGATGGAACTTAAGGTTAGGTCGGATCTATAAAGATTAGGGCAATCCCTACTGTGAACTAGTTCAAGTGGGAGATTGTTGGAATTATTGATGTGCCCTAGTTCTAAAGGCATCGGTTCATGAAGTGTCACATTATAAAGGCAATAATCTACTGCATTTATACCTTGTGCTATAATATGAGTAGAGTATCCATTGATTGATAATCATAAATGTCCCAAGTCTGTTTTAATCATGGGAATGAATGAAACGAAAGACTTGTATGTTAGATGATCTGTAGCAATGTAGTTGCTAGGTCACTTGGTAAAGTAGATCATGAACATGGGCACATACTGAAATCATGGGGTTGGACCGATCCACATAGCAAAATCACATGGTTGTATGTCATAGACAATTTGCTGAGTAGGTCTCAATTATCCTCGGACTTGATTTCAACTTATTACGGATGTGGAATTGAGTATGCTGTAGTATATTACTAACGGGTCCTTAAATACTAGATTACAAGTATGGGTATGCTCGGTATATTTCATGATGACATTAGTAGTAGTGTTGAAGTGATAGAATTGCCATTCGATTTGATAAATCGAAATGAATCACCGGCCACTTGATGAATAAAAGTGATAAGGACGTCCAATAAGTCATTGACTTATTTTATCATTTTATTCTAAATCAAGAAATACGATGAACTGCATAAGAGGTGACAAGCACTATGCCTCTTGTTCATCATATTGATGTCAGCAGGTAAAGGACTTTGTGAGATAACTATTGGGTTCGGTATCTTTAATAGACGACTATATTCTATCCCAATTGGGGGCTGTAATGGTTTGCTAGAATCCCCTTACAGTTTATGAGTGAATCTCATTACCAACATATGGATAGACCCAAAGGATCGTGCGCTTAGAATTACTGATCTGGGATTTCTTGTACATGCAATGTTACAAGACTTGTTGAAGAATCGATTATTAATTAATTGACATATCAATGTAATTGAATAATCTATATAACTCCAAGAAATTAATTTAGTTAATGGTATAATATAATTTATTTTATATTATTCATTAAATTAAATTAAATCGATTAAATTATATTTACATATGGTATTTGTTTAATTGATAACTAAATAAATTCATATGTTGAATAATTTAATTGAATAAATTTAATCATAAAGTATTACATACTAAAATTATTAATTGACTAAATTTAGTTAATTAAACTAATTTGTGGTATGACAATTTATTTGATTAAATTGTAATCTTTATTTTTGTCTATGGGTTAATTTGTAAAATATGAAAGTTGATAATTAAATTTGTTTAAGGAATTAAACTATGGGGTTTAATTATTAAACTTAAAATTAATTGAACCAAATTCATAATTAAATTAAACCTAAACCTAATTGATTAATTAGGGTATAAATAAAAAAATGAAAGAATTAAAACCTAATTATATATTACCAACAAAACGTTGGCAGCTATAAGACATTGGATGTATTATGGTTAATTAGAATTTTATTTTTCTAGGAGTTTTTGCTTTTGTTTTTCGTTCCTACGGCTAGCACCGGTCCCGATAGAGAATAGTTCGTGCACGTGAGATTGGAGAGTTTTCACTTAAGAGCTTTAATGGCATCCGTCTCTTAAAGAAACTATCAAGTAAGTTTTTATTTGTGATATAATCCTATTTAAACCCTATCAATGATTCTTGAGAAGACCCTATTCGAATTCGAGAAAATTTTAACCGGTAACTTCACCAACGCGATTATGTTTTCGATGACAATTCCCTTCACCCCTACAGGCCACACAATGCAACATACTAATATGATGGTGCTTTTTTAAAATAAAAGGACCACAATTAGCCAGATACATCACAGCACACAAAACTGCAAAAAATAAATAAATAAATAAATAAAAGCTCTTAGCTAGCTAGGTTTCTCCGTGATCAAATATAATTGTAATCATGTTCCATTTATGATCCGTCAATTATCACTGCATGTGATTCTCTCTTTCCCTATCTTTCTGTTTCTATCTTTCAATTATTCAACCAAAATTTTGCCCCGCAACCCCTTCAACTTTAGGACATTTCAATTTACCATTATTAAAATACCCTTTTGCTCACAATATTATGCGTACCATTCAATTCTTCCCCCTCCCACAATAATGTCCTATCTCATATCCAGGAGCCTAATTAAGCTAATTAGCACCATTATTCCTTTCCTCTTCATTACGAGTTCTATTAGTACAAATACCAATGATGATTTTATTAAAAGTTCATGTGGAGCAACAATGTATCCTGATTTATGTTACCAAACTCTTTCAGCTTATGCCAACAATACTACTGTTTCCATACAAGGCGATTCTACACTGCTAGTCAATGCAGCTCTAAATGTGACGTTGCAAAGCGCGGAATCTGTGGCTAGTTATGTGGTTAAGATGATGAAACTATCTCGTAATTCGAAGTCTAGAGAAGCTTCCGCGATGAAGGATTGCGTTGAGACGTTGAAAGATTCTGTTGAGGAGCTGAGGGAATCTTTGGGGGTGATGAAGGATATTGAAGGGCCTGAATTTGCTTTGAAAGTGAGTAATGTTCAGACATGGGTAAGTGCTGCGTTGACTGATGAAGATACTTGTTTAGATGGGTTTGATGGCAAATTTACTAATGGGAATAATAGTAATAATGTTAAGGATAATTTAAGGAGCTGTTTGGAAAGAGTTGTTCAGTTGACTAGTATTACTTTAGCTCTCGTTAATCATATTGTTTAAGTTTGGGATTATTTTTCCAATTTTAAATTTTTATTTGTTTATTTGTTCAGTTCTGTTGCTTCTCTTCATGTTGTAAAAATGCCGTTATATGTTTATATGCACATTTAGTATGATTACTTACGTGAATACGACAACAAAATTAAGCAATAGTACCAATTAATATAAATTCACAAAGTATTTAATCTAGCATATATTTTATAAATGTAGCAATCCAAGAACATCCATATATCATTTTGGGTAAGATTATTTTTCTATAATTTATAATTTATTCACTTAAGTATGTATCAGTAGTAAAAAGTTACTGTATACATTTACCACAAAATAAATTCCACCAATGCATCTATTTATGAGTTAAAAAGAATAAAATGTAAGCTATTATAGATTTGATTTTGGTCTTTCAGCTGTATATGATAACATTTGTATGAAATATCAATTTTATTTTCACGTCAAAATTCAAATGACTCGCATCTAATATTTCTTTTTTTGAATTTTCTTTAATGGCTAGAATTGAACTTTCAATCAAAGGAGGGTATTTTTGTAATTTCTTGTTAAACTAAATCCGATTTTGAAATACTAAAACTTAAAGTGGTGATGTTGACCGAAAATCACAGGGATGGCAATAGGTCGGATCCGGACCGGATCTATCTTGGACCCGGTCCGGATCCGTGTGAATGTACTAGATCCGGATCCGTTGGAAATTAAAAGTCGTGTTCGGACCGGACCTTTATGAATTAATTGACTTTCATTTTTTTCATTTCATTAAATTATATTTTTCCTTTTACCCTTTTTAATGTTGACTTTGACTATCCCTTGAAACAACTTTCTCTATCCTTTAATTTGAATTTCGTTACTTTAAATATCCATATCTCACAAATCGTTGATTTATTTGAATCAACACTTTGAAATATTTTATCTGTCTTAATCTTATCATTAGATGACATGCACTTTAAATTTTTCATAAAAATTATAATGTGTCGCAATAATATACATTGTATAATAATATCTGTTTTTTGTTGTCTTTTTATGAAGGCAATATACATGGTATAAGAGTGATATAAGATTATATAAAATACAATATACCACTGTTATATTATATATAACTTTTCATGAAAAATCAATAAAAAAAATGGGTATAATACCATTATTATACTTGTGTATAAGACTACGATAAATTATTTTTTCATTGGAAAGTGAGTTTGGATGTAAACATAAAGGGAGGATATATTATATAAATACATTATACCACTATTATATCATGTATATAAGAGCTTTCATACTAGGTTTAAGGTCTTCATGTCATGATTTTTGTGAAAAAATCAGTATTGTTATGAACATAAAAGAGAAAAAAAGATTATACAAATACATTATACAACTCTTACACCATGTATAGCATCTTCATGAAATTTCAGTAAAAGAGCATTATACCACAATTATACTATGTATAAAATTGTGAAACATTATTTTTTTCAAAAAAATCAAAGCGTATGTCATTTAAAGATAAAATTAAGACAAGCAAAATATTTCAAAACGTCGATTCGAAAAAATCAATGGTTTATGAGATATGAACATTTGAAATTGTGAAATTCAAATTAAATAAAAGAAAGAGGATAGTTACAAGGGTTGACAATGTTAACATAGAAAAGGATAAAATGAAAAATATCTCTCCTTTTTCATTACATAAAAAAATAAATATTCCTTTCGAGATTTGTAAAATTAAAGATTTGTAGAGCCTAAATTTTATAAGAAAATATGATAAAAATAATGAAAGCCCTATTATTTATAAGAAAATCATATTACTAAAAAAATACTTGTAATGAAATTGCAAATATATGTGTAAAATAACCATCGCAATATAGTTTAGATACTAAACTTTTTAAAATAATTGATACTTTCAGCATATGCATTTTTGTTAATCATACCATTCAACTCTTCCCCTCTCCAAACGATGCACTTGCACAGGAGTTCAAGAAGGGGTTCCTTTTTCTTACCCAATTTTCTTAAGCCATCAGTTCACAGTTTAATTCCTACTAAAGATTAGTAGTAATATTTAATTTCATTGTATATAGAAGGCATTTTATCGTATACGTGGAATATTGGATTCTGTGTAAAAACTCCAGTAAAGTAAGTGTGTCATTCGTGTAATGCTATAGATTCCTATTAAGGAAGGAAGTTATTGCTCAAATTGAATCCCTTTTTCTAGGGGATAATATTTGTATCTAACACGATTTAGGGTACAAAGTCACTTCACTTTTAATGGTATTATATTGATTTAAATACTTATTTGTGTTTAAATACTTATTAAGTTTTTTAATAAAACACGGGATGTGATTGAGCGGAAGAAAATCATTTATCCTTCGTAATATCAGTCTTTGACTTTTTGGTATGAAGTTACATTTAAATTCTTGAATCAGTTATCCAGCCTTATGAGGTGTCATTATAAATCAACAAGGGATTAATTAATGAATTCGTACGTGGACATGTATAATTTTGAAAAAATATGAATGAAATTAACAAATTTTCGGGAATTATAAAACTTCAAATAATGACTTGAGGACCACACATTCGCCCAATGTGAATTAGAAGATGCAAATGTTGGGTTCAAAATTCAAATCCTATGCTCTTCAAAGACTACCGACTTGATGGGAACTTGTGAAAAGTAGAATAGTATAAAAAGAAGTCTTTTTACAAGGATGAGTGAAACATAATTAAGCGATATGCAGAAGGAGATTGAAATGTGATAAGGTTGATAGATGATTATGCATTGGAAAATGAATAGAAAAAGTATTTCATATTCACGTACAAGGCATTTCTCCCATGGGCTGCGCCTTCCCTTTTGCAGGATTTCACGCTCTATTATACCCTCTGCCACATCCACATGTTATCATGTTCAACACTTTTTGACTTTCTTTCATTCCCCAACCTACGTCTCATTTTCATGTACCATTAGCTACTATGTAACATTCCTTAATGTTTGGGTAAATTAAGAAAAAATTGTAAAAAATTACATTGATATTCTAATTAAAAGAATCATAAAAATAACCGGTATTAGGAATTAGAGGGAGTATTAGTTAAGCGATCATAAATTTGTTTGCAACTCAAAGATTTTTTCTAAATCTGATATTTTGCCAATTTGCAGGTGCCTCGAAGGGTTGGATGACTGGCTCCAAGATTTAACGTTGTTCCATGCATATCCTAGGGTTCGATGATCCTTTATGGATGTTTAAAGATGGACTAATCCATACGACTATACAACACCCTTGAATTTATTTTCTTCATTTATTGAATAACTAATACTTTCAAAAATAATTGCCTCGTATATTTTTTGATAAATGAATGTGCTCCAGTAGCCAAATATGTCTAAAATTATGGTTCATTCATATTGCAGAACAGAATGTACACATCAACATGCAAACTTAATTGGAAATCAAAACGACTTAAATTTAGTGGATGCATGAATACAAGCAAATCAAATAGATATACCTTTCATTTACATCATGCGACCTGTATTTTGGATGTATCAATTCCTCAAATCATCTAAATTATGATTAAAAACAGAATCAATGATCTTGTGTTCACAACAACACATGTTTGCAAGTCGGACCTGTCAATTCAATTAACCCCTGCAGATCATATCATTAATTATTTGTACGTTTTGTTGAGCATAAATTCATGTGCAATTTCAATAATGTAATTTCGTGCACGCCTTAGGACTATTATAAGTCTATAACCTTATTTTAATTCCCGATATGCTTTGCTTACAGTTTAGTATAAAAAACAGATCACATTTTAGTCCTATAAATACCACAAATTCAGAAAAAACATTTTTCATATCCGACTTTCCACTTTCAGAATATAAGATGGAAACCAAACACATCATTACCCAATTTCTAATCACATTCCTTCTACTCAAATCGGCAGCAGCGGCCTCTGCCACGTCATCAAAAACAGTGTACAAAAACTACCTGAAAACAGCCTGCAATTCAACCACGTATTCAAAACTTTGTTACAAATCCCTCTCGCCTTACGTGTCCACAATTAAGACCAACGACATGACCCTCATTGCCACGGCTTTGACCGTGACGTTAAAATCCGCGAAAAAATCTTATTCGCTGCTAAAGAGTATATCGAAGAAGAGATCGCTGAGCAAAGCTGACGTGGCAGTAGTGAAGGACTGTTTGGAGGAAGTAAATGACAGCATTGATGAGATATACGAATCTCTGAAGGCATTGGATAGTTTAAAAGGAAGCTCAAATGATGAGAGGGGATATTTAATAGAAAATATGAAGACATGGATGAGTGGTGTAATTACAGATGAAACGACATGCACGGATGAGTTTGATGAGATGGAAATAAGTGATTCTGTGAAAGATAATGTGAAGAAAAGTATTCTGGATTTTAATGCCCTCACTACAAATGCTTTAGCACTTGTTAACAGACTTTATTACTACTAGCACTCTTTTTCTTTTTCTTTTTTCGATATGCTCCTCAAGTTTATTACATCACTCCGGTGAACTTTAAAGCATCCCGATTACTCCTTTAACTTTTCAAAAAATGTATCAATTTTCTTTGGAACGTCATGTTTTTGCTTTGAAAAAAAATCGTGTCATTGAAAATTTAAACCAATCAGGACTGATATATAACGTTTAAAAATTAGACTAGTGCAATTTTTAAGGTTGGGATTGCGACTTTTACAAAGTTCAAAAAGTAGTAATCAAAATAGAAAAGTTAACTTAATTCTTATTTTTTTGTTGACTTTTTTTAACGTATGATATGTATTAGTAGTAATCTTTATGCTATGCAAGTAAAAAAGCATTTAATTTATTTCACTATTTGACAAAATTAAAGAATGCACAACACTTGAAAATCATAACCCCCTATCAACCAACATCTTTCTCACCCTCTCTACATCCTCCAACCTTCCAACATTGCCATAAATTTTCATTAAAAGCTCAAAATTATGCTCATTATCGGGCTCCAACTCGAACAGATTTCGCACCGCAATCTCCCCAATCTCGACATTCCCATGGAGGTAACAACCATATAGCAATGCTCCCCACACGGTTTGACTTTGACCCGCATCAACTTCCATCTCTTCTACAATCACAGCATAAGCCTCCCTAATCAATCCTGCTCTTCCATATAGATTCACCATACAAGCATAGTGCTCCTTTATAGGCTTTATTTTGTATTTTTCTCTCATGCATGAAAATAGCCTCTTGCCATCCTTCACTAGACCCAAATGGGCACACACCGATAGTATCGACACGAATGTGATGCTGTCGGGGGTAAAACCCTCATTCTCCATCCTCTCAAAGTACGCCAATGCATTTTTGTCCCTTTTGTGAGCGGATATTATCGAATTCCACGACACTCGGTCCTTCTTGGGCATTTGATCAAACACCGAACGTGCTTGTTTCGAGTCGTTGTTATTCGAGTACATGACGATCAAGGAATTTGCAACGGACAAATCGGATAACATTCCTCTCGGGACAATCCATCCATGAATTTGAACTCCAAGCTTCAAAGAAGACACGTTTGCGAGAACGGAAGAAATCGCAACGGAGTCCAATTCAACTCCGTTTTGGAGCATGCTGTTGAAGATATGGAACGCCTCGAATATTAGGTCGTGACGAATATAACCCGAAAGCATTGCATTCCATGAAACGGAATCCTTGAGAGGGATTTTATCAAATATCGTACGAGCCTTAACAATGTCGCCACATTTGGCATACATATCCACAAGTGCATTTAACACAAACCCGTCGTTTGAAAAACCGAATCGAACCAAATCTCTATGCACAGCCTGTCCAACATCTATTCGACCCAATCCTCCACAAGCTTTGAGCACACGAGGGAAAGTGAACTGGTCAGGTTCAACACCGTCTTCTTCCATTTGAAAATAAAGAGCAATAGCATCTTCATACTGGCCCAATTCAGCATACCCTGAGATCAACGAATTCCAAGCAAATGCCGACTCATCTCTCTTAGACATTTCATCGAACACCTGGTGTGCATAATCCATAAGACCACATGATGCGTACAATCTCAGCAATTTAGAAGAAATACCGGCGTTGTTTCGTAAGAGGAGAGGAGGAATTAGCCGATGAAGCCTTATGCCATGACCAATTGCATCCAAGGTATAGCATGTTTCTAAGAGGGAAGAGATGATGCGGGCATCAATTTTAACGCGGTTTTTAATGGAGGATTCAAGATCCTTAAAGATGACTTCCAAGGCTTCAAGTTTGGTCTGGGAATAGCTTTTATCGGGGATTAAGAGCGGGGTAGGGGATGATTTTGGAAAAGAGAGAATAGGCCTATTTCGATGGCGTTGGAATTGTTTTATTATCCTATCTTGTTGCCTCTGTTTCCTGCCTTTGCTGCTTCTTGAACAGAGGACCAGTGAAGGAGCTTGAATAATCACCATTTATTTTTGCAGTTTCAAAAATGATTTTAAAAATTGAAAGTATGTTTCAGCTTTTCTCTGTTACAAAGTCGTAGCATGTTATGTTTCTATCCCTATTTGACTTGTATTGTCTAGGTGCACATAAACTGAGAAGCTTCCTTGATTTATAAGTTGAATATGTGCAATGAGTTTGATAAAATTTAATGTCTAATAATAGAAGCTCGGTGTGGTTATTTTTACGTCTCCGGCATATCGAAATGTATGGGACAAAGATAACAAAACTCTATAGTTGTTACAGCATTTACTGGCAATTATGTGATAAGTGATTAGATATATATGTAATATCATTAAACAAAAGGCTAAATAAACGATTATTCGTTTTGCTAAGTAACAACTGCTTAGAACTTGGCATATTGGCACTGTCAAATCCTTCAACTGTTTCAAGAATTTAACCTCTGAGGAGAATATTATCTTGTCCAACAACCTGCAGCTGTCACTGGCTGAAATTGTTTAGTTACTGAGACTAGATGCCATAAAATTAGAAAGCAAGTTTATTTAAGCTTTTCTCAGCCATAAAGTTGTAGAAAATCGGATGTCACCTCCAACTTTCAAAATAACCAATTACCCTCCTTAATTTGTCAAAAATGCACCAGATAACCCCCTCAACGTCACGTGTCAGAATCTAGTTGGTTTGACTTTTCAAAGATATCATTTTTCTGATTTTTCTCTCTCCAATCAGAGGTTGACACGTGTCATTGAGGAGACAAACTAATGCATTTTTACCAAGTTAATGGGTTGACTGGTCTTTTTGAAGCTGAGGGTGTCATCCGATTTTCTGAGCCAACTTTAGAAAGGTGTTGATGCATTTTACCTTCGTCTCAGTTCATGTATACCGATGAGTTGACAAAATAAAATGTTAGAAAATAGAAGTTGAGGGACATTCTGAAAGTAAAAATCTTCCCAGTCAAAAGTAACAACAAAAGCAAAAAATTAATACTAATGATTATAGTATTAATAACAAAAGATGCCTCTGGCATATCAGGCCTTGGTGTTCAGAAAGTTATGGGAGTTCTATGATGCCTAAACTGTCTGTTTCTGCTTACACCCTCAATATTACAAAAAAACACTGGCAACTACGTGATTGCACATTAAGATATATGCAATATCAATAAAACTAAAGACTGACTTAGTCTTGGCTAAGAACTGATTGGAACTTGGCAAGTTGGCACTGTCAAATTTTTCAACCGTTTAAAGTCGAAAATTTAACCTCCTTTGAGGAAAATTGTATTGGTGTGGAACAACCTGCAGTGACACTAGCTGAAATTGCGGAGTAATGCCATAAAAAGCTTCCTGCATTCACCCTTGATTGCAACAATCTTTCATTTCATTGTCTGTAGTAAAACAACATAGCTTTGTGACTGACCATTTGAAATTCTATGCAGGTACAAGAAAAAAATATATACAACTTGCCAAATATCTAAAAGGAAATCAAAACAGAGGTATTTTAGTCGACACATATATTTAACATTATCATCATGGGCATAGTAACTAGTAAATACTTCATCTATGTGTGCATCTTGTTGGCATTAAGAAGATCGAGGTATATACAAATTATAGAAATGTAAGAATTAATTACATAGTGTGCAAATTTTTATACTGATATTGAATATGAAAATTAAATTTTTTTTAGGTATATACAAGCACAAAAAAATAAAACTATAAGCTAACATACCTCATGTGTAGTAAAAATAGGGCGAACTTGTTCAAAGATCTCATCCACAGTTCCTACTGCATTGATCTGCAAGCATTGCCTCTTTATGTAACATATTTTGAAATGAGTTGAAAAAAAAAATTAGAGCATTGACATACTAACACCATACAAGTGAACAGAAATTACATAACCAAAAACATCATCAGTGACCTTTCTTAAGACTAGTCACCTGCAGGTTTTACATACCTTGCGCAGTTTTCCTTTCTTGGTGTAGTAGTCAATAACAGGAAGACTTATTGCTGAAAACACTTTAAGACGTTCCTTGAATGTGTCTATGTTATCATCAACTCGACCCTGCAACAGGAAGTTTCAATCTTTTGCTTAAAAGCTTTTTGGCCTTTGGCCTTACACAAGTTGTTTACATTCAAAATTAAAATTGCATAATCACCTCATTACGGCTTAGCACTCTTTTCACCATCTCATCTTCTGGGCAATCAAAAAAAAGTACCATGTTTGGTTCTACCCCAACCTACATTCATAAAATATGCTTACTAAACAAAAAACAAAAAATGTGAAAGTAATTTAATCCCACGCCAACCAAACTAAAGTTCATTTTGTTATCCATCAATTCATTTCATAGAAACTCGGTTATCATATAAGAAACCATTGATCCCATTCACATTGTACACACATCACAGAAAACATATATGAAACATGATGTAGATATACACACTCACAATATTTTCAAATGCAACGCGGTTCTCCTCACTTCGTGGGAAACCATCAATGAGAAATTTATTGCTACTGATTGATTCCAACTCTTTCTTGATCAGTTTGACTGTCACTTGTGAAGGGACAATTTTTCCCTCTTTAATTGCCTTCAAAATCATGGAGCTGAATTTTTTTTCTATTATCAGATAACATGCATAGACTAAAATGCATTCATTTAGAAAAGAATCTTTTCTGAAACTAATAAGGTGTTACCCATATTCACTCTCAGAAAGTACTTCTCTCCTTAGAAGATCCCCAGCACTCAGATGCGTGAATCCAAAAGTCTCTGCTATCTTTACACATTGAGTACCTTTTCCACTACCAGGGCCACCTATGAGAGAAAAGGGTCTGATTCGTTATCATAAATCAAACTAAAAACAAACAAGATATCTAGTAAACATCAGTGAAGAACCCATAAATATAGCATAAAAAGATTATTTTGGCCATTATAATATGAATTTTAACTTGAACTCCCAAGAATTTCAAATTCACATAATGCTATCCCAACCCTGCAAAATCATATATATACTGGCCGACTTTAGCAGTAATATTTACAGCAAATCTGCAACCCATTCATCAATTATTTTTTTCAAGCTCAAAAATAGGCATGCGATAACCAATATCTGTGGCTTGTAAAATTTCATCAACGGTTTCAGTTATAGTAACACACCACCTAACCAATTACTGGTGCAATGAAAAATAAAATTTAAGGACCATTCAAGGAATCAACAGTACTAAATTATTACCTAAAACAAAAGTTATAAATGGAGTTTTCTCTGCAACAGAAGTAGTGTACTTCACCTGTACAGATAAGAAACAAAGTGAGAGATTATTCCCAGCATATGAGTCATTGGAAAATAAATCTAATAAATTTGTTCGTTCAAAACAATTGAAAACAGAAATTATGTCGACTCTCCACCTCATTTCACTTTTAACCATATTATTTATCTAATTATACCAAAACTATGACCATTATCCACCTCCCACATCACATTTCTATATCGGTATCGCTGCGATGGAGTGCACGATACACTGTAATGGAGTGTCGATATAATTGTGAACGCCATCAAATACAATGTCAAGAAATAGCCGGCAATGTTTCTTTACTATATTTTGGACCAATAATTCGAACAAGAAAGTCTATGTGATTCTGCAAATCAATATAGAGCATCAGATGTAATGGTGAAACAAGTTCTCCGCAATCTAAGAAGAATAAGCACATAGCAGAAAGAAATATATAGCCAAACACAATTAAGCAAGGAATGAATGGAATACCGGAGCAAAAATCTCAGTAGAAAGCGATTCACAGATCCTTGCTCTATAGTTAGACTGCGATCGGCATCAAAAAAGAGAAACAAGTACATAAAAATCAAATCAACTGATGATTATAGATTAAGAAACGCTATTGGAAAATGGAGAATAGACCTGATTGAGTAAGGTTGATTTAGAAGAGAAAATCAATGGAGGAATCGAAGCCGCCCTCTTCCACATGTTGATGCAATAACTGTTGCTAAGATCTTGAGTTTGGGATTAATTTCTAATATCAGTTTCAAAAATTGCCAGTCAGTCATTACGTCGAACGAGTTACGCGCGCTCTGCGGGTCACGACCAAATCGTGTGTGCACATGCTTAGCTTTTGGCAGAAAATCCAGCGACTATTTTGTCCTCCAATTCAGTAAATCAAACGACGTCGAAGAGTGCTTACAGAAATGGGGGAACACACCATCAGTTACCCATTCTATTTACCTTTATGCATTGACAGCGACCTTTATCTTTTCTATCCTTTTATAATTTTCTTTTTTTCAATTTCACGTTCTTTAAACTTCCCTTTCTTCGGCGACTTGATTCTTTCTTCTGCGTCTTTCGGCAGCCACTTCGTGTTTCCTCTTCACACTTTTCTCTTCTATCTATGTTAGCTGTCAATGCATAAACGTAAATACTAATAGAATGGGAAGTTTCCAACAATATGTTTTTTCCTGGGCTAAATTCTCAGCTTTTTCAGCGATGGGCTTCTAAATGAGGCCTGCAACTTAAATCTGGTCCAATTATTTTCAGACAGCCTTTAAAAAGGTTTTGGAAACATATTGGGATTTTCGAATTATGCAACCTTAAAACCAACAATGATAGGGTTGTTCCTGTTCCCATCCATGAGGCTTTGTGCTTTTAAAGTGAAACTGAACTGAACTGAAACTTTATAGATTGAAATTAAATTGAAACTTATTATTCTGAAACTGAAAATACCGGAACTTAATTGAATAGTAATTATTTATATCTATAAAAACAACATTACCTTGTAACTTTATAATATTGCATTTTTGTTTCATTAAATTTTATTATGATATTTCGTTGGATCCTTAACTTTTTTAGTATTAACAAAACCACACTTTTTAACATTATTTTGTGAAAAATGTAGTTTAATTAAAAAGACTACAAAATGAAAAAAGTAATTAAGTTAGTAATAAATATTAAGAATTGAATCAGAAAAATTAACCTAGCCATGAATTATAATATTGTAATATTTCTCAATTATATTGTAATGGGTATGTTTTTAATACTTTATAAATTATTTACTTTTATATTATCAAACAAAGTTATTTGTTATTAACAATAATAAGCAATCAAATTTTAACATATTTTTAAATAATTTTTATTACTTACTATTTATTCTATCTATGAATAATATTTTTCTTTTCTTTCTCATTCTAATAATATATACATTTATTATTACTTTAATAATATTTATAATAATATATAAATTGAAACTCAATTGAAATTGAAACTGAACTGAAAACTGAAACTGAAATTGAACTGAAACTAAACTAAACTGAAACGAACTGAATTGAATTGGTTGTTTAATAAGTTGAAAAAAACAAAACCTAAAATCGAATTCATAAATGTTTTTCGGGATTTCGCTTCACAAAGGTGATTGCTAATCGCGTCAAGCATAATGTGCCTACTAATGCAGTCTACAAACAAGAGGTTTCTCCAACAAACCTAGGGCAGAGTTCTTTTATCCAAAGTATTACTCCACGTGCATACTCATTAAATTGATACCCAAGCCCGGCCTACGAGCATACTAATTAGTTTTTTTAATATAATAACTATAATATTTATTACTAAAATTAATTATAATGAAATAATTTAAATACATTTGTAGAATAAATCACAAAATTGAATTTAGATACTAAAATTCATTAAAAAAATTACTAACACATACTTTCATTTTATTTGGATTATATGAGAAAAATATATAATTATTACTTCGAACCGAGGCGGATTTGGGTCTCATACCCATCTTATATTTTATTCGAACAGTTTATAGGCCTGTTTAGGCCTATTTTTCAATTACTTTGTCCAACATACCATGAAGGGCGGTATGGACGAGTCCCGTGAGCCATCGGGCGCGTGCCCAAGTCTAGTAACACATTATTAACAGCAATAACATCCCCAAAGCACTTAGGCCTATTCTCTTCAACTTCTGAAAGCTGAATTGAATGGAACTTAACTGAAAACTGAACTTAACTTATTTCAGTGTAAATTTATAACTACACATAGCTGAACTTAGTTGAATTGTAGTTAAAGAGAACATGACCTTATATGCCTAACCTCTTGTTTGAATTAAATACATTTGCACATTTAACTCAAGAACTGAACTTAACTTAACTTAACTGAATTTAATTTATTTCAGTGTCAATTGATAACTACAAATAGCTGAACTGAACTTAATTGAATTGTAATTGAAGATAAGATGACCTTATATGCCTAACCTCTTGTCTGAATTAAATGCAGATGCACATTTAACTCAATTTTAAAAGAGGCATGCTACAAACAATTTTGCTAAGGCAAGTTCAATGATTTCTCATTTTGGGAATTATCCAAAATGAGAAATGAATAGAGGAATTGTCAAATCCAACTATTCATCGTATAATGTACCCAAAATGAGATTCCCAAAATATAAGATTTGAAAAATGAAAAATAAAATTTAAAATATGAAAAATGGATAAAATGATCCAACTTGCTCTAATATATTCACTTCTCTACCCACCTACATACACTAATTATCAGCCTTCCACCTAGGGGTGAGCATTCGGTAAAAATCGAACCGAATTTAACCGAACCGAATTAACCGAAAACCAAATAAGGAAAATATTGTTAACCGAACCCAACCAAATAAGATTCAAAACCGAATTAACCAAACCGAAATAAATTATTCGGTTTGGTTAAAAACCGGATTAAACCGAAACTTTAAATTAATTAACAAAAATTTCAAATTCTAACACGTAAAATACAAAATGCACATCCAATATAAGTATTACAATGGATTAAATGACTTACTAAAGACACATAAAAGAATAAAAGTGCATTTTTTAGAAGAGGAATAAGGGTGTGATATTAAAATAAAATTTTATTGCATGTTTATATATATTTCGATTCGGTTCGGTTATTATGATTTTTTTTACACAAAAACCGAACCGAACCGAATAACCGAAATATTAACATTTTATAGACCGAACCAAACCAAATTTTTAAAATAATCAAACCAAATTAATATTTTGATTTGGTTCGGTTCGATAATTCAGTTACCAAACCATTTGCACATCTCTAATTCCACTCACTTAGAAATCCCAATAATAGCGTCAACCTTGGAAAGCGGTTCCCAAATTTTTTCCAAATACCATCATTAAGTTGTGCACAAATTCTCATAAAACACAAGCAACTTCTTTTAATGAACACAATATCATTCGTTATAATCCAACTCAAACAATTTGAAATATTATTAAATTCATTCTTAGAAATGAAGCTTTAACCCACACTCTCGTTTAACCAATTAAATCAAACTCTAATTTTTTTAGTTGATTCAGTGCTGAGAGCAATTGTAAATATATGACTCCATTCATACTCACACATTACATCATTAACTAATTAAATTGCAAACTTAATATGTAACAAAATTTAGTTACAACAGACAAAATAAAATGAAAATGTTAAGTTATAGTGACAGTGCCAGGACCCGTATTGGTGTAGGGTAATTTCTGATATAATTTCAACCAATTAAAAATTTAGTTCGACGAACATAAAATATCATGTTCATATACTCCCTTACTCTTTTAAATAATTGTCACTTTAAGATTGTTTATCAATATCAATGTCACATTGATGAAGACAGTAAAAATACTTATTTACCCCTGTGACTTTTGCTCATTTGAAAAAGTTGATTAGATACTTTATTCTTTTTATCCTTTTCAATGTGCATTAAATAAGGATAAAATGAATAAAATGTGCATTGGAATCTTAAAACGACATTTATTTAAAAAAATTTCAAAGACCTTGAGAAGAAACTTATTAAAAAAGAGAGATATATCAAACTAATTCAATAAAAAATGTTGATAACATAAAGTCAAATGAAAGTATAAAAAAACTAACATCTATTTTGTTTATCTGAAGAAATGCAGCGGCCATAAATGATAACATAATTCTAATTGTTTTAGATCATAATTTAATTCAACTTCAACAAATTTATATACTTGTCTATTTTCATAAACCTAAACTCAAATAACTTTAATTTCAATAAACCTCAATCTTTATCAATGCAATTAAAAAAATCTAACAAATGTGCATAATAATACAATACATGCATTGTGTATTCTATTTTTATGCTATTAATTTCTATTATATTAACAAGTTTTCATGACACGTGCTCTTCATGTAAAAGAAAGATGTTCAAACACACTTGTGTTGGTATAATTTCCCAGGGATAGATATTTTCTTTTATTTTACTAGTCAGAACAGAAAAATTAGTGGTATGCTTTGTTTGTAGTAACTGTCCTTGTCAGTTGTCAGTATACATATATGGGTCCAGTTCTACTGTGAATGCAGGAATACTAACATTAAGTAATAGTCCAAATGATATTATGAGTAATGCACAAAAGGTAATAATTAATTGGCTGTACGATAAGTTTGGTACATACGTCAATAGAAGGTGAGGATGATCATAATTTAAAAAGAAAAAGGGTAATATATAAATATAATAGATTAGAAAATGAATGATGATAAATATGATAGAGTTTTTTTCTCAACATCGATGAACTAGGTATTCCTTTGATGTCAAGGTCAAAACAAAAGCTTTGCGGTATTTGTTATGTACTCATTCATTCTGACCTGATTTGACTTATTTTTATTTAACTCAAACTCCACTTACCTAAGATCCTACCTAAAGTGGATTTTTTCAAAATCCGATCAATTTTGGCCTAATTAGGCTCATTTTATTCAAATCAACATTTCGCATGATTTGAATTTATTTATGCTTAAGCCTTGCCAAACAAGGATCCTTGAAAAGAAATTCAAATAAATAGGATTGTACTGTTCAGAACTTTAATATTCTTTATAGGATTCATATTCCCTTTATTTTAGCCATATGATCATGACCATTTCATATTAATTGAAAAACGTAAATTTTGAAAGGTCAACATATCAAATCACCCTAAACTAAACTGCTCAAAATTACCTCTTTCCTTTTTTTATTTACTACGTAAATAGTTTCGAAAGAAACCTTAAAAGTGCTAACAATCATGCATAAGTGACATATTAGAGTCACCTACAGAAAATTATTATAAACGTGCTCCCAACATTTAAGTTATCCAATTCTAGCTCAACACGATCAAAATAGTGGGATTTTAAATTAAGAATTTCGCTACAACTCATAACTTAACCAATAAAGTATTCTCTCCTCGTAGAAGTAACATAGCCTAAGTAGCAATGAGCTTGTATTGTCCATTCCTCGCGGTCTCATTGCACATAGATGCCCTAAACTTTGGTCTAATTCAAATACACTTGTATCAATTTTACATTTAACACAGTTAGCAAACGAGTCTCAATCATAGTGTAACTTAGAGAAGTGGCTTTGGAGATTTTATTCTGAAAACTACTATTTTATAATGTCAAATTTCTCAAAATATAGTTTGTTTATCTTTTATGTCCCTACGGTATACCATTACCCCTCTTTGTACCTTTGGTGTCGGTTCCATTCCCAAACAGTCATTTATTAAATGGTTTTAGGAACCTTTTCTCATGGCATAAAACTTGCTGATGAGTAAAGTTCTGGATTAAAACAATGAAACTTAATTTAGGACCAAGATGAAACAAAAACCAAACAATCACATGTTGGAAACTCTCAAATCCTTAATTCACGTAATTTGCTTCTCGAACCAAAATCTTAAACTGATTTGTTCTTTGCTTCATCTCATATAACTAACTGCCTGATTGTTTTGCATCTTTCTTAAACATCATTTTTAATCAGGAAGTACAAAACATAAAAAATTAGATTACCATCCAATCGGGCTCTATAAGAGATTCAATACCTGGAATGTAGCTAGACTTTGCAATTAACTTCGAACAAGTTTGATTAAGAAGCAGTGATAAGAAGCCGTGAGTTTTTAGGCAAAGAATGTATCCGTAAAAAAATAGGAGATAATCACTAGGTTAGATTTTTTTTCTGTTATTTTTTTATGAAATTTAAGATTTTAGTTTGAGAAGCAGTGCATTAGGAGTTTTCAACGTGTGTTTGGTTCCGTTTCATTTGGGTCCTTGAATTAACTTCCGTTCTTTTATTTTTAACCAACAATTTTTACACGTTAGCAAGTATTTTGTCACATGAATTTTATGTGGCATGAGCAAATAAGAATCGTTAAAAAGAAGATCATTTGGGAATAGAACTGAAATCACGGGAATTAGTAAAATAACGAATATATTACAACGTACAAAGAATACACTGATTATAACACATGATTCTAATTAACAATATCATGCGCTAATCCGACTCTCATAATGTGAAATAAAGTTAATAAACCAAATTCTCTCCACTCTCATTCAACAAATTTTATTGAACTCTATTTTTTTTATTTACTCGGTGCTGAGAGCAATAATAATTATATGACGACATTCATACTCACATATTACATCATTAACGTAATGAAATTGCAAAGTTAATGTGTAACTATATTAAGTTACATTGGACAGAAAAATTATATGAATGAAAGTAATACTGACACGTGTGCATAATAAAACAGTACGTGTACTCTCTTTTTAGGCAAAATTCCAATAACTGGACTAATATTTTTTCACTTTAAGAGTCAGAACAAAAACATTCATAGTATCTTTTGTTTGTAATAGCTGTCCTTTTCAGTATACATATACGGGTCCAATTCCATGGTGAATGTATCATTGTTGCAAAAAAACATTTAATTAATTAACTTTCGAAATGGTATTATAAATTATAGTAATATGGTAATACATGGTGAATAATTGATGCTTTCGGCTGCCGTTTACTATTTGTTACTATGCAGTACTATGCATGAGATTTTATGTTTCTTATTATTTACGATTTGTGCCATTGAGTTTTTCTATAAATTGGATTCAGTTTTCCTTATTCATTACACCTCAGAGATAAGAAATAAAATCTCTTTCATATTCTCTCTATGCTTCTCTTCTTATAGTTATAATATTCTTACAGTTATACTTTATTTCTAACACGTTATCAGCACGACCTTGCTCTGTCAAAAATCCAACCAAATATTCCTAAAGTAAGGTGTGATTTTATTCTCAAATATGTCTCTTTTGAAAAATCTTGATTTTGCTCCTCTTGATGTATCTAGGAGAAACTGCTTAACTTGGGTAGTCGATGCAAAAATACATTTGAAATCAATGGGTCTTGAAAGTTGCATCATAGAAAATAATAATGTCTCAAAATAACATAAAGCAATGGCTCTACTTCTTCTATGTCGTCACTTTGACGAAAGACTTAAGGTAGAATACCTAATTGTTGAAGATCCTGCAGATCTGTGGAAACAGTTGAAAGATAGGTATGATCACTTAAAGAAAATATCTCTGCCATGAGCTCAATATGAATGGAATAACCTACGACTACAAGATAAAAAATCTTTAAGTGAATATAATTCTGAAATTTTTAGAATTACTTCAATTTTGAAATTATGTGGAAAGCCAAAATCTGATGATGAATTACTGGAAAAGACATCTTCCACTTTCCGTCCAAATAATGTTGTCCTACAGGAACAATATAGAATGCAAGGCTATAAGAAGTACAGTGAATTAATTGATGCTCTCATTTTAGCTGAGCAAAGAAATCAATTGGTATTTAAAAACCTTGAACTACGACCCACAAGAACTGATCCATTGCCAGAAGCAAATGCAATGATTCATAGTAATAATGACAATCATAATGGACGCGGCCGCAGAAATGGTCGTGGTCGAGGTAGAGGTCGTGGTCGTGGTAGAGAATATGATAATAATAATTCTCACCAGAAGTGGAAAAATAATAATAGCCACCAGAAGTGGAAAAATAATGATAGTCACCAGAAGTGTAACAATCAAATTTTTGAAAATAAATGCTATAAATGCGGTATGACTGGTCATTGGTCACGAACTGGTAGAACCGCTAAACATCTAGTGGCCTTATACCAGGCTGATCTTAAGAAAAGTGCTGAACTAGAGACTAATTTAATACTGGACAATAATGACCCAATTAATATGACAAATATTGAATTGGAAGATTTTCTGTTACCCAGCACCAGTAGAAAAGAAAAATATGAATAATAGTAATTTATTTACTTTATGCTTTTGATATATTATTATGTTTAATGTAATTTTTATTTTATGAATAAATAATAACTTGTCTTTATTTCTTGAAGAAAATTAATTCTTTCCCGATATTATATAACATCAAGGTAAATGAAATAAATTTATGTATTGTGGATGGTGCCACTACTCATACTATTCTCAAAGAGGCGAAATATTTTTCTACTTTAAAAATGGATGAAACAATTGTTACCACGATATCGGGTAAAACAAAAATGGTTGAAGGCTTCGTAATAGCTAATATTATGTTACAAAGAGAAACAAAACTTATTATAAATGATGCATTATTTTCCCCAAATTCCCACCGAAATTTATTAAGTTTTAAAGATATTCGCAGAAATGGGTATCATATTGAAACTGAGAAGGAGGACAACAAAGAATGTCTTCATATTACAAAAATTATCTCAAGTAAGAAATGTATACTTGAAAAGTTTTATACACTTTCATCTGGTTTGTACTACACGTATATTAATATAATTGAGGTAAATTTGACTATAAACCAGAAGTTTATAGATTCGGATACATATAAAATTTGGCATGAATGACTAGGTCATTCTGGTTCGATAATGATGAGAAAAATTGTTGAAAATTCACATGGGCATCTTTTGAAAAACCAGAAGTTTATTCAACACAATAAATTTTTCTATACTGCTTGTTCGCAGGGGAAATTAATAATAAAACCTTCTAAAGTTAAGGTCGAAACTGAATCGCCAGTATTTTTAGAACGCATCTAATGTGATATATATGGACCGATTCAACCACCATGTGGACCATTTCAATATTTTATGGTTTTAATTGATTCTTCAACGAGGTGGTCTGATATATGTTTATTATCATCAAGAAATATGGCTTTTGCAAGATTACTTGCCCAAATTATAAGATTACGTGCATAATTTCCTGATTATCCCTTTAAGACAATTCGTCTTGATAATGTTGGAGAATTTACATCAAAGACATTCAATGATTATTGAATGTCAATTGGGATAAAAATTGAACATCCTGTAGCATATGTTCATACGCAAAATGGTCTAGCAGAATCATTTATTAAGCGCTTACAATTAATTGCACGACCATTAATTATCCGAACAAATCTCCCTAGTACAGTATGGGGTTATGCAATATTGCATGCAGCAAGTTACCATGATTATTCTCCATTACAATTAACTTCTGATCATGAACCTGATGTTTCTCATCTTAGAGTTTTTGGTTGTGTAGTATATGTACCAATAGCTCCACCACAAAGGACTAAAATGGGTCCTCAAAGGAGATTAGGAATTTATGTTGGCTATGAATCTCATTCAATAATTAAATATCTTGAGCCCTTAACTGGAAATATGTTTGCTGCACACTTTGCAGATTGTCATTTTGATGAAAGCACTTTCCCAAAATTAGGGGGAGAGAATAGAAATATAATTTTGGAAAAGAAATTAACATGGAGTGTTCCGTCACTTTCTCATATGGATCTTAAAACAAATAATTCTGAACTTGAAGTTCAAAGAATCATTCATCTTCAAAATTTAGTAAATCGATTACCCGATGCACTTGTTAATCCTAAACGAGTAACGAAATTGCATATATCGACAGTAAATGCGCCAATTCGTATTGAAGTTTATGAAAAATAACCTGCTAATAATACTCTGACACGCTTGAAGCGTGGACGACCTATTGGTTCAGAGAATAAAAACCCTAGAAAAAGGAGATTTATTGAAAATGAAGATACTCTTGTTGAGGATATAAATGTTAATACACTTCCGGAAGAAGTGCAAGCACCTGAAGTACAAACACCTGAAGTTGTTAAAAATGAAGAGATTCAAATAAATTATATTACTATTGAGAAAAGATGGAATACAGACAAAACGATTGTAGACCATATTTTTGCTTATAATGTGGTAATAGATATTGAAAATGAGAATATGGATCATAAACCACAATCTATTCAAGAATGTCAGAATAGAAGTGATTGGCAAAAATGGAAAGAAGCAATTCAAGCAGAGTTGAATTCTCTTGAAAAACGAAATGTTTTTGGACCTGTAATTCGAACACCACAAGATGTAAAACCTGTTGGTTATAAATGGGTTTTTGTAAGAAAGAGAAATGAGAAAAATGAAATAGTAAGATATAAAGCTAGATTGGTTGCACAAGATTTTTCTCGAAGACTTGGGATTTATTATGAAAAAACATATTCTCCAGTGGTGGATGCAATAACTTTTAGATATCTTATTGGCTTGGCAGTGTAAGAAAATTTACAAATGCACTTAATGGATGTTGTTACAGCTTATCTTTATGGTTCACTTGATAATGATATTTATATGAAAATCCCTAAAGGATTAAAATTGCTAGAAAAATATGACAAACGAGAACTTTACTCGATTAAGTTGCAAAGATCATTGTATGGATTAAAACAATCTGGTCGCATGTGGTATAATCGACTAAGTGAATATTTATTGAAAGATGGTTATAAAATGATTCAATTTGTCCTTGTGTTTTTATAAAAAGATCGGGATCTAATTTTATTATCATCTCAATATATGTTGATGACTTAAATATCATTGGAACTCCAGAAGTGATTCTAAAAGCAGTTGATTCTTTAAAGAAAGAATTTGAGATGAAAGATCTGGGAAAGACAAAATTGTATCTTGGTTTACAAATTGAGCACCTAGAAAATGGGTTTTTTGTGCATCAATCAAATTATACACAAAAGATCCTAAACATTTTAATATGGACAAAGCACATCCATTAAAGCAACCCAATGGTTGTACGATCATTTGATGTGAAAAAGGACATTTTTCATCCTCGAGAAAATAATGAAAAAGTACTTGGTCCTGAAATACCATATCTTAGAGCAATAGGTGCTTTAATGTATCTTGCTAATAATACAAGACCAGATATTGCATTTTCTGTGAATTTGTTATCAAGATATAGTGTCACACCTACACGAAGACATTGAAGTGGAATTAAACATATAATGCGCTATCTTCGTGGAACTATTGATTTGGGTTTATTTTACTCATATGAACCCAAGCCAGAATTAATCGGATATGCAGATGCTGGTTATTTATCTGATCCACACAAAGCTCGATCTCAGACAGGCTACTTATTAACATATGGAGGAACAACTATATCTTGGCGATCTACAAAGCAGACTATTACGGCTACTTCCTCAAATCATGCAGAATTAATAGCAATTCATGAAACAAGTCGTAAATGTGTATGGCTGAGATCATTAATCAAGCATATTCGAGAAGCACGTGGAAAAGTAACGATTAAAGAAGATCCAACAACAATATATGAAGACAATGCTGCTTGTATTGCCCAGTTAAAGGAAGGATACATTAAAGGAGACAGAACAAAGCATATTTCACCCAAATTTTTCTTCACTCATGATCTTGAAAAGAATGGTGAAATCGGTATTCAACAAATCCGCTCTTGCAACAATTTAGCAGATTTATTTACCAAGGCTTTACCTTCCTCAATTTTCAAGAAACTGGTTTATAGCATTAGAATGCGTCGTCTTAAGGATCTTCAGTCAACTTGCGAACAGGGGGAGTAAACACTAGGTTTTTGTCCCATAGCGTTTTTCCTTGATAAGGTTTTTAACGAGTCAGTGTCCCATTCGCAAAATTTACGCATCAAGGGGGAGTGTTGAATAATTGATGCCCACTATTTGCTACTGTGCAGTACTATACGCAGGACCCTATGTTTTTTATTATTTACGGTTTGTGCCATTGAGTTTTTTTATAAATTGGATTCAGTTTTCCTTATTCATTATACCTCAAAGATAAAAAATAAAATCTCTTTTATATTCTCTCTGTACTTCTTATAATATTATTGCAATCATACTTTATTTCTAACAATATATATACTGGAATATTAAAAATGTAGAATGGAGCCATCACAATATTATATAATAGAAAGATAAACTACATCATTTTGCAAGTGACTAAACTACAGTTGAAAGCAAAAAGGTGATGTGAAATTGAAACAACTTTGACTGGCACCTTACCCTGGTGGTCAAACTATACATTTTTTTATTTCTTATTATTGGAATATTTAAGAAGAAAATGCATTGCACTTTGCAGTAGAAAATAAATGTCAGAAGTGTAAACTGAAAAAGTTCAGATTTTCTATACGTCCATTTCACTAGTTAATTATTTCAAACTTGTTAGCTTAATTTTAGTCATACAATTTTTTAAGCATTTTGTGCATGTGTAACATATTGAGAAGTATCCAAATCGAAGTTATCATCTCATAAAAAAATCAAAGTTATTTTTTGTACACTCGATTTTAGTCGGTAAATAAGATTAGTTATTCCAAAAAGTGTCCATGCTTATAACAATATTTTATTTGAGCAATTTCGGATATAAAATGGTCAATCTTATAGGGACTAATTGAAAAATGTCGAACATAATTTTTTATATATAAACTATAAATCAAAAAACGAACCCCAATTAATATAAAATTTTATATGTCCCCAAGAGCTAAAGCCACTTTATGATCCGAAGTGGTAAAACCCTAGTGATTCTTATAATATTCATTTTGGATTAAATTCCAAATTTGGCTGTTGAAATTTCTAAATATAGAATAATACTCTTCCTATCACACATTGATTGATTGCTATCAATTTTTGTTCCAGTTAGACCATATTATATTCATAAATACATATATTTATTATTATATTTAATAATATCAATATAAAACATATTTATAATTTGATATATATTAATTTATATATATATATATATATATATATATATATAGATGTTTCTTTTTATTTTTAAATTTGGATTATCGATGCATTTTTATATTTTTTCTAATTTGTATTTGTATAATTAGGAAAAAAGTTGTGTACAAATGAAATTGTAAGTTGATAGCCAAAGAGAAAAAATTCATAATGGGCTAAGGATTTAGGTCATAAGAAATGCTATTATAAAAAAACTAATACTCGATTGATTAGCGCATAGTTAGGATATGTTTACCAAATATATGTGTGGTTTCAACTGAGCACAAAAACGAGAATTAGGAAAATGTTTTATGATTGTACAGAAAACACATTCTCAAAATGTGTGTTTTAAATTATTAAGAAAATAATTAAATTACAACAACAAAAAAAAGAACAGCACCTCAAAGGGTGTTTTCTAACTTTTTTTTGTTTTGTTTTCTAACTTCGTAGAACACACAGTCTCAACAGTATTAATGACCTTTTTAAAAAATGATTAAAATGCAGTGTTTTTAAAAAAATTATATTTTTATTGTTTCTTATTTATTTTGGTTCACATTCATCTTGTGTAATGAAATTATTTGATCCAAAAGTTTAAGCTAATAGGTAAGGTCAAATCTTATTATTCATATGATACCCTCGCGCATGTGCATGTCCCTTGGGTTTGAAGCGGATACAACACAAATACATTCTGCTATGTGTTGTAATTTCATTAAACAAATAGAGCTATCATGATTCAAACCCACAACCTTCAGGTCTAAACTTCTCTGATAACATGTCATAAAACTATTTAACTCAAAAACTTAAGCTGATAGGTAAGATCAAATCTTAATATTTATATTGTCCCTGTCAATTTGTATGGCAATTTTCATGTTTTATAGTTAAATGAAAAAAGGCATGTTCCTTGTATTTTCTAATTTAAAACTCAATCACAATGCTTTTTATTTTTGGATTTTTTAGGGTTCGGACCAGACCAATTTATAATCTAATATATTTGTTGTCCATGCACAGTTCATTGAAAACAGGTTTGAACTAGACCCAATTTCGCTAGGGTACCCCTCATTTGAGGGAGTTTGAACACTCAACCTCTTATTCAGCTTGACCTACGCTTGAACCTGTTAAAATCTGTAATTTTCTGATTGCAATTGGTTATTGTATAAATGTTCAAGTCCGACACGGGCGGATTAGATTTTATAGATTTACATATTAGATCTGGTAGATCTAATGATGTTATTTTGAATATTTATATTTAAACTTGTTGGAATTTCAAACTCTACTATAAATTTTAATATATTTTAAAAATTTTAAGTAAAAAGTGTATAAGTAAGATTTAGTCATAATATCTGATCCTAAATATTAGGCCTCCCTTTTAATACACTAAAATAAAATTTAGATATATTTGTATAAAATGTGTTATTTTATTTCTATTTAGTCTATCCAAATTTTTAATAAAGATTATTTGTGTCATAGGACAAGTCTAGGAATGAACTCATCAGTAAACCCGAATCTAAAAATTTAAAGTATGAGTTAAATTGAGCTTGAATTGATTTTTATTAAAATTCACAATCAAAGTCAAGTCAAGATCAGCTAAACCCGGATAAATAAGGAGGTGTTTCTCTAAACTTAAAAGTCAGTCCAACCTTATTAAAAGTAGATTTTTAAATTAAAAGTTGGTTAGTTTAGTGTTTCTCTAAACTTTTTTCAACTTAAAAAAACTACTTTTAAGTAAGAAGTAAAAAATAGTAAATACTTACTTTACTTTTTTTAAATTTACTTTTTGACTAAGCAAATTACAATATTATCCTTATATTATATTTAAAACGCAAAATCCTTGTACAAAATATATTCTTTTTTAATCTTTTCAAGATTCAACAATTTATTAATGACTTAAAATTCAATTTTAAGAAACATTTTTTTGATTTAAAAATCATTTTACATAAATGCTTAACCGCTTATTTTTAAATTTTTTAAAAATTAAAAAATACTTTTAAATTATAAATTTATTTTTAACGGGAAACAAAACATCAAATTTATTTTGAACGGTTTACAGACCAGTTTTATTGATGTAGCCATTCTGGTAAGCAATAGACGGTTATATTGATTTGATTTGGTAAGAATGGTGACGACGGATATGATGACATGCTGAAGTAAGCAAACAAGACTGTTTGAAAGTGCAATTTTGAGTCCAAAAATATTAATCCTACGTGTCATGCTTCTATTTGTTTGTAAGACACCATCCAATTTTGTGGAGCCCACATCCACGGGAGCATATCAATTTTTCAGTTCCTGTGTTCCTTTCACAAGTTTAATGGTGGTCCCCAACTTCTGATTTCTATAACGCGTAAATCTTACAGCGCGTGGATCATACTTGCGTCATCTTCAACTGGAATACGCGGTGATTAGATAATCGTGTCATCAATCTCTGTGCATTTACTCTAATTTCTTGTGCCGAATCTTTTCTTGCACTTTAATTTCATTTTTAATTTAGGGCAACTACTTCTAAGACCATGTTAATTGAAAATACAGAAATGAATTTAAAATACTCTAATTGAATATATTAAAATTGAATTGAAATTAAATATATTAAAATTGAATTAAAATTTATTATTCTAAAATTGGAAAAATCAAAATTTAATTGAATAATAATATCATTAGCTTGTAATTTTATAATATTTCATAGTTTCAAATTTTAATTATATTATATTTCTGTATTACTTACTTTTCATTTTTAATTTGTAGGAAAATACTATTTAATAAATTCAGGATATCCGAATACTTTGAGCTATTTGGCTCCTATCATGAATCGAAGTGTCATAGCACATGCACCAGAATATTGGAAAGGAGGAGCGCCTCATGTAATGCGGAATTCTATTGTACAACAAGTTTAAGAGATGAATCAAATCAATATCCAACATGTTGATGGAGATAATGAACATGATAACATTGACTAAGATTGAATTAGAAAAATTAATCTAACAATGAATTATAATACTGTAATATTTCTCAATTATATTGTAATGGGTATACTTTGCAATACTCTATAAATTATTTTATTTTATTTATTTATTTATTTATTATCAAACAAAGTTATTCATCATTAACGATAATAAGTAATCAAATTTTTAACATATTATTAATAATATTCTCCAAATATTTTATTAGTTGCTATTTATTTTTTTATAATATTTTTTTCTTTTCTCATTCTAATATACATATACATGTATATATATAGATACACACACATATACATATACATATACATACATACATACATATACATACATACATACATACATATATATA
>CATIWQ010092067.1:0-60180 GCA_949673415.1 Euphorbia schlechtendalii | reverse complement strand
ATGTGTTTCTAATGCGGAATAAAGTAACACAAATATAAATGAGCTGAGTAAGGAAATGCAAACAGCGATTTTTATCCTGGTTCAGCCTCTGCCTAATCCAGTCCTTGGAAACTCCAGTCCAAGATTTAATCCACTATTAACTCTTCTTCTAGTGAAGAGTAAACCTTTTACAACGCCTTAATTGAAGTACCCTTCAACAATCTTTGTTGAGCTATACCTATAGAGAAGTTCCGTCCTTCTATATCTGAGGCTCTGAGCTTTATCTCTAATAAGTACCTTTCTTACTAGAACTTCACTCCTTTACACTATCTTACCCTCAGCTTAGTGTAAGTTATAATAGTTTTGTAAAAATGATTTTTGTGAACTTCTGAACTTTGTTCCAGTCAGTTCAATTACAAACAGATGGGATTTGAATGTTTGCTATGAAAAGGTTGTAAGCAGATTGAGATTTGTTTTCGCTTTCGTACTTGTGTTAAGATTCGGCAACCTTCTCACATGCGGGAAAACTTCTTTTTATAGAGGGAGAGAATTTTTTCGTTGAATTAAGGACCGTTGCTAAAAATACTGCCGTTGTCTCTCAATCTTGTTTCCGTTAACAATTCGTTAGAGAGATCGTGCATGTCTGATTTGCGTCATGCTGTATTAGGTTGATTTTGCAAGTCCACTTTGTACTTGCAGATATGTTTCAGCATAGCAGGTGAGATTTGTTCCTGAATTTGCAGCAACTTTTGTTTTGTAGTAGACAAAAAAAGCCCAAGGCGCGCGGCGGCATTAAATGCTAAGTCAGTTGTTTTGACTTTTTGACATCGAAAGATTGAGTTGACCTTTTGCAGTCCTCAGAGTGGCCTTTTAACGGTCTGAGTGATGAGTAATTCTCCTGAGACATATCTTCGAGTTCTTCTGATTAATCCTTGTGCTTCTGAGACGACGTTCTTCTGAACTCAGAACTTACAAAACAATATATTCTTCAGAATCCAACAATATTAAATTTCCGGATTGGGATTTTCTAATGTTCATTTTGAACATTAAAGTAATTTTGACAAAATCTCATCCATTCATTGGGAAATGGTTAGCTTTGATTGAAAGTATGTTTTTTTGTCATTTACTAAAAAGTAGGAGAGATAACTAATACATTAGAGTAATGTTCAATTTTGAACATTAGAGAATCCCAATCATAAATTTCTAACTAATGTATTTAGGAATTATTTTATTCGCATGTAAGTTTGTTTATATGATAGAGAAAGAGTCTAACAAGGCTTTTTCTCCCTCCTACGCTTTGATTTTTGTATTTTTTTTTCTTTATTTCACAGTTTCGGTGTTTTTTGTCAGAATAAAATGCATGTATTACTTTTTAGTCATCTTCTTGAAACATAGATTCATAGCTCCAAAGATCATTCTTCACGGTCTTTCGATTTGATTAAACTTCGTCTGACTTTAGACAAGATACTTAATGGTATTTCAAGGTAAACATTCAGATCTATCTTCGTTTAGCAATATCGTTTCAGATCTGCAACGTTGGTTAATTTGATGTTATGGAGCAAGTTGGATTTCTTATGGTTGTGGATATGCAAAATCTTTAGTTGGAACGTTGAGAAAATATAGGTTGCAGCGTTTATCCTTTATATATTTGAATAAGTTGTCCAAGGACATGTTTGTCTTACGACAAAAGCAAGTTTTGTGTGTTTGTGATATGTGTATTTTTGTCCGGTGTTTTATCTTAGATACACTGCTTTTAGTATTATTTGATTTGTTGTTAGATAGAGCAATTGATTCTTCGATATATGGGTGGCTCAAATTTACAGCGACGATACCAGATTTTCTAACTTGGGTTGACGAATGCTTTGTTAAATATTTCGTCTCACGAAAACAATCTCTGACAAATAAATTGAGCATACAAATATCAAAAGTTACAATAATTAAATGTTTTAACATTTTAGTTAAATATTAAAAATACAAATATCAATTAAATAGCTCATTAACACTATGTACTCAAAGTTAGTAGTAAAATATAGAGACAAAATACAAACACAAGTTAAAATACATATGCAAATACTGAAAGGTAGACCTGTTCGTAGGGCGGGCCAGGCCTGGTTCGGGCCTGGTTTGATGGGTTTTTTTATAAAAAACGATAGCCCAAGCCCGGTCCAAGTCCATACTTTAGAACTTTGGGTTCGGGCCGGGTTTACAAGGTCATTCCCAAACCCGGTCCAAGCTCATGAATATTTTTTTTGTTATAAATTTTTTTATTAAACTAAGTTAAAAAAATATAAAGTAGATCAAAATATGTTTAAATTTTTAATATAATTGATTTTTTTACATAAAATCTTTAATATTTAGTAACATTTATTGTAATCAAGTATACAAATTTAATAGGATAAAATATAAGAAATTAAAAGAATTATAAATTTAATGTATAAATATATAATAAATAAATAAAATTATTCGTCGGGCCGGACTTGGGCCAAGCCCGGCTCATAAATCTTCGGGTTTCGACAGGCTTAGGCTCTGACCGGATTTTTTTAAAAAATGAGTGTCCAAACCTGACCCATTGAAGAGGGCTCTAAGTCTACTAAAAGGTAAAAAGAAAATTAGAGTTTTAGTATGTTAATAAATACAACTCATTAACGATGATTCTTAAGCTAATGTAAAAGATAGATCAATTTTACTTTCTACTTTATCTTTCTGCGCTTATTTCTATCTTTGCAACAAAATTTTTCTCTTTAATCTTCCCATCTTTCGATGCTCCTATCTCCGGCAAGTTCATCCCTAGCAACTTCAATGAGGACTCCACTTTCCATTCATCTGTCGTTCTCCTTCAACAGCCTTGCAGAGGCGGCATTTGACCTTGAGGGAGGTGAAACCACTCATGAGGTTTTATCGGGGACTTGGTGGGTTGCTGCCTCTGCATGCTCACCCCTACATCTGTCCTTGCGAATTCATGTTTATTCACTCTTTATTTCAGCTGTAATTATCTCTGTTTTTATTGTATTCTTCTGTCACGTATTTATCAACAATAAAAATATAATTTTATCAGGCGCAAGTATAATTAACTTATCATTTATATGTAGTTTGGATAAACAACACAACATTGTTAATCTATATATATGTATATGCAAATTAATTTTTTTAAGATAGACTCGAATTGAAAATTAAGTGACTAGTGTTTTCGTCTCTAATTAGTAATTCTATAGGTCGAAGTCCACCAATACATACAAAAGAAAAATGAAAGTGAAACTTGAAAGAAAATCCTTTCCACACATAGAAGCTATCTTAGACATGTACTTATCTTATCTATAGCCGTATGTTTATTTTTATAAGTTATCTATATTTATAATTAGGTGCAGTGTAGCAATAATATTTAGTTGCCAAAAAATTACGTTCAGGAATTTTTTGCTTCTCCTCCAACAAGTGAGTCATTATAATAAATTCCGACCAAGTTCTGACACGGCTGCTATTTACATTATGTATTTTAAATTAAGAAATCCTATAGTTAAATTGGATATTCATCAGTTATAATAATTTATTGCCCTATTATATATATTGAAGTATACCCAGCTGACTTGTAAGCCGTGCAGGAACTTCCAAATTCATATAATTCTATGATTAATATTTCTATAATAAAAAAATGATATCTTTATTTAAACTATAAAAAATAATGTGTTAAAACTTAAAAAGGATGAAAATAGATGTTTATGTTTGAAATTGTTTTCATTATCGTACGATAATCCACTTTTAAATTAGTGATTTATTTTTATTTGAAAAAAATATTAACATTTAAACAAAAATATATTATTTAAATTATAATTCTTCAAGCATTCTATATAAACTTCTTTTGAAATCCTTACCTACTTGCATATATTTATTGAATACATAATAGTAAGTACATACGCGTACTCGGTTCATGAAATCAAAGTTAATCAAACCTTCCACGTGAGTTCTCAAAGCCTTGCGTTGTTCAAAGTACTGTTGTAGGGCTCAAAGAATAACTGAAATGCTCACTTGATATATCACATATTAAAATTACTTATTTGGTTTCGGTAATCATTTTTTACCCATTGAGTACCTAATGTATTCACTGCATGCTTATTTAGTGCATGATTTATTTAATTTTAATGCTTAAATTGTTCATATAATAACATAAAAACGTGAAATAGCTATAATTCATTTAGAAAATGTGTATGTTTCGTTGATTATGCGCAGATATCGATCCTTAATGATTCGTCAAATTATCATGTTAAACTATATATATCAGAACCAAACAAGTAAAAGTTGAATACATCGGGCATAAAACAAACAAGTTCAAAAAAGTTGAGTTATATCACGGACTTAAAAATAATTTTGGATAGTGTATACCTACCGAAGATGATAGTTAATTTTACATGGAAGTGACATTTTTATTAGGGGAGAGCATTGGTCGGTTCGGTCCAAGAATCACACCAATCAAATAAATCAAAAACCAAATAACAGAAAAATTAGGAACATAATACTGAACTTAATAGATTTTGGTTCAGTTCGAACCAAACCTAAATATTTAGATTCGGTTCAGTTTCGTATAAAACTAAATTGCATTTCCATAAAAAAAAATTTAACTATTTTTTGGGATAGCAAATTTAAAAATGTAATAATTATTTTTATGTTAAATAATTAACTATTGTTTGAGAAAACAAAATTAAATTTAACGATCATTATAATAAGAAATTAAACAAATATATAAGGAATGAACACAACCACTAACATGCAAAATACTTTTTCCAACTCAATAATCTACCATATAAGATATAAAAAAATATTATGAAATCTTGAAAAGAATAAAACGTGAATGAACCGTAAAAGTAGAAAAGAATTTTAATTTTTTTAATTAAGTTAATTAGGTTCGGTTCTCGATTTATTCAAGTTTTTTTCTCAAAACCGAGAACCGAACCTAAAATCAAATTACCAAAATATTAGAACCAATAACCGAATCTAATTAATTTGATTCGGTTCGGTC
The DNA here is from genome assembly GCA_949673415.1 of Euphorbia schlechtendalii. Classification (NCBI taxonomy): domain Eukaryota; kingdom Viridiplantae; phylum Streptophyta; class Magnoliopsida; order Malpighiales; family Euphorbiaceae; genus Euphorbia; species Euphorbia schlechtendalii. Next base: position 55,193 of record CATIWQ010092067.1, on the reverse strand, counting down.
CGATCCGATTCTCAGCTTCGGTTCGGTTCTCTACTTTTTACCACTCAAGACGTCCTTAATCTACTCAATTATGTATCCAGACAGTTTAATGTCCATATTAATTCTTTCAAACAATAGTTTAACGTAGCAGTCACATCTTCAACTTCAAGACTACAAAATTCAATTCTCATTGAATTTGGCCTTTAATGGGGGCTATATTCAATCTCTTACACTATTGGCAAACCTCCAAATGAAATAATTTTGACCATAAAGTTGAATTGGTTTAGTCATGCATAATTGATGCCGCCGGAGTGGCATATAGAAGCGTTTTCTATTATTTGTAAAAAGATATAATTCTTTTTGTTTTTTTTAATTTGATAGATCAAAAGCAATTTTCAAGTTCAATGTTTGTTTATTTCATTTGGTACATGATTTATTCAATTTTATTATGTGAAGTGTTCATTTAATAATAATAAAAAGAGGAAATATTGATGTTATCATCTCGAGCAAGCATAATTATGCATGAAATTGTCAAACTTTAATAATCCGTAAATAAGTTGTACTAAAATTGAATACGTCAGACACTAAGATTACATGTTCTTTTTTAATTTAAGTTGAATGAGTCAAATGCTCCAACTTATAACAACTCTGTAATACATTTATACCAAGTTTCAGCCAGCGTAACAGACTGCAGAATCAGCTAGTTTCAAGACTGCTATCAACCAATCTCGCTTAAACTCACCTCATCACTAGATTGTCATGTATAATTGATACCAGAGTGGCATATGGAAGCGTTTTCTATTATTTGTAAAAAGATATAATTCTTTTTTTTTTAATTTGATAGATCTAACGCAATTTTCAAGTCCAATGTTTGTTTATTTCATTTTGTACATGATTTATTCAACTTTATTACGTGAAGTGTTCATTTAATAATAATAAAAAAAAGAAATATTGATGTTATCATCTGGAGCATGCATAATTATGCATGAAATTGTCAAACTTTAATAATCCGTAAAGAAGTTGTACTAAAATTGAGTACGTCAGACACTAAGATTACATGTTCTTTTTTAATTTAAGTTGAATGAGTCAAATGCTCCAACTTATAACAACTCTGTAATGCATTTATACCAAGTTTCAGCCAGCGTAACAGATTGCAGAATCAGCTAGTCTCAAGACTGCTATCAACCAATCTCGCTTAAACTCACCTCATCACTAAGATTGTCAACCCAGCAATCAAGTTGTTAGTTTAGGAGCCAATTTCATTTAGTTTGTTATTCATTTCTTAATTTTCTTTGTAAGTTACTAGCTATGATCACTATGTACAAACACTGCATTATTGAAGTGTTATAGCTTTGATAACAAATAATCAAAATTATCTTTTCTCAATTCACAATTTCTGAATGGTATCAGAACTATGATGAGAAAAAATATCATAGTAAAAGAAACCGAAGTAGCAGATCCATTCATGGATGAAGTGGATCAAATTCTATACGAAGAAGGAGCAAGTTCTAAGAAGAATCAAGCAATAGAAAATCCAGGTATTGTGTTAATCTCAACGTAATTGACTGGAAGCAACAATTTCTTAGCATGGAAGAACTTAATACCTCATAAATTTATAAAATATTCAACACTAAATAAAATTAAACCTAATCAATTATAAGTTGGAAAGAATTTGACCTTAACAGGCATATATTTAATAAGTTAGACATATAATAACAATTCAATATGTCATTTACTAGAATAGCATTTGAACTCTACAACACAATCCACAAATGTTTCATATCTTACCAACATTAGCAGAATTTAGATAAGTCGGTTGAAAGTTCTTAATTAAGAAATTTAAACTCCCCAAAACTGTGACAAGAAGATTTATTCCGATCGTCCTTATGATGAACTTTGATTCTAAACAAACAATAATTGTAATATAAAACAATACTTTTCTGAGACCAATATAAGGTGACACTAAGATAGAATTTGGCAAAGACTAACAATGACATGGATGATGGAACATTAAATTGAAAGCTTTGTTTGTTTGTTTTTTAAGACCGCAACACTATGAATCTGATGGCAGTATCAAATTTTTTAACATTGCAAGTATGCCAAAAGAATTGATGGATTGATAAGTTTTATTGAGTGCAAAAACGACATGAAATTGGCCCAACAAGAAAACCACTCAAGTGTTGATGGGGAACATAGATAAGAGTAGTGCTTAAACAATAAGCTTATCCTATGAATCAGCAGGATGATAATGTGAAGACACGTTTTGTCACTTGATTAGATTTTCCATTAAAATTTTAATAGATGGATTAATTGTTGGATGGAACAGGTAGCACTTTTAATTGGAAACATTTTACCAGAGTAGTTGTTTTATTTTTGGCATTTTATACATAGGTATACATGGTAAATTATATAAGAAAAATTCTTTTTTCGCTGATCATTGATTTTATTTATTAAAAATATCAATCTAAGTCCGGCTTGGTACATAACTTAGCGCTCGGATACACGTTGTCTGTAAATATCATTTTCTTTTAAAACAAAACAGTAAGTTTGTCTATATATAAATTGTACATAAAATTTACACTGATTACTTAAATTCTTCAATATATAAGAAGATAAATTTTAGTTAAGTTTAAAAGTCGAACATAATAAAATATAAAATCCAAAAATTATAATTAAACATAAATATTTAAATTTATTGGATGTAAAAAGTTATCTATGCAAAAACTAATTCCAACCTATAAAATTTAATCAATCATACTTAATAACTAATTTTCTTATAACAATTGCATCAAATTTCATATCAATTATCCAACAACATTTTTTTTATCATATACTAATGGGAAAAGAAGCAATTTTTTAACATGGAATATACTCCTTTTACCAAGCTGATACTTGTGGTATACATATTATTTATTCAATACATGTGTTAAGTAATTTATTACATTTTAAAGCATCTGGTACAAATTTGACTAAATGTTATCGTGAAAATCCTACAACACATAATCCCAGAACATAACAAATTTCATACCATATGATCAAACGAGTTATAATTGCATTGATTAAATGAGCAAACCAGCAATATAACAAGGTGAGAAAGTCCTTTTGCATAAAATAATTTTTTATATGTCATGTAAATATTAAATAAGATTTTTTTTTGAGAAAACTCAGGGAATTAGCTTGTGAGATCTTGTTGGATATGAATCAGTAACAACTATGGGCTTAGTTAAATTAAAACTTATTATTATGGGGGCCAAACCTCATATTATGATCTCTGTATCCGCGAAATTCAAATTTAAATGAAAAAACTGGTTCATTTATCTAAGCCAATTTCCGATTCTTCAATGCTTAGTTTCACTTTCCCATGAAATCATTTCAATTCTCTCCAAGAAACTCACTTTCTCTTTTATCATCTTCTTCTTCTACTACTACTATTGTAACTCACAAGCATCAAATCCTCTTGTGCCCCTTCAAATTGTTCTCTTCATCAACCAATTCTATTGTCAAATCAACCCAATGGAACTCAACCACCAACGTAGGCATCACGCATCCGATTCTCTTAATTTTGGAGTCTTGCAATTCCATGGTTCAGTTGAAGCAGATTCAAGCTCAAATGACCCTTACTGCTCTCATTACCCACATTTTCCCTTTAAGCCGCGTCTTAGCCTTCTGCGCTTTGGCTGACAATGGAGATTTAAAGCACGCCCATTTACTTTTCTCCCATATTGGGTACCCTAATACTTACATGTGGAATACAATGATCAGAGGTTGCTCAAAATCCGATTTGCCTCTTTTGGGGCTGAATTTCTTCCGCCAAATGGTTCACAGTCAGGTCGAGTTGGACACCAGGAGCTTTGTATTTACATTGAAAGCATGTGAACAGATTTCACGAGTTTTAGAGGGGGAATCTGTTCACTGTGCAATCTGGAAACTGGGATTTTCCTCTGCATTGTTGGTTCAAAATGGGCTTATTTTCTTTTATGGTGTACATAAGTGTTTGGTTTTTGCCCGTAAACTGTTCGATGAAATGTCTGTGAAGGATGTTTTTTCTTGGACCTCAATGATTGATTGTTATTCTAAGCATAAGTGTTATAATCAGGCTTTAGATCTATTTAATTCCATGTTGTTGACTGATACTGAGCCAAATGAAGTAACCATGATTTCTGTGCTTTCAGCATGCTCTGCTAAAGGTGACTTAAACTGGGGGAAGAGTATCCATGACTATGTAAAATTGAAGAATTTGAATATTAGCTTGAACTTTAGGAATGCAATTCTGGACATGTATGTGAAATGTGGTTGCCTTTCTGCTGCCAGGGAGATTTTTGACAACATGAGAATCAAAGATGTGTTCTCATGGACTACCATGATCAATGGGTATGCTAAAAGTAATGAGCTTGGGGTAGCAAGAATTTTGTTCAATGAGATGCCTGAGAAGAATGTTGTCTCTTGGAGTGCAATGATTGCAGGCTATTCCCAAAACAATCGACCAGCTGAAGCTTTAGAAGTTTTTCGGGACATGGTTGAATCTGGTTTTCTTCCATTGGAGAACACTTTGGTCTGTGTACTTTCTGCCTGTGGTCAAATGGGATATTTGGAAATGGGGAAGTGGATTCATAAAATAGAGGCGAAAAGGTTGAAAACCAGTGTGATCATAGCAAATGCATTGATTGACATGTATGCCAAGTGTGGAGCCATTGATGCCGCTGTTGAAGTTTTCAACAGCATGACAAAGAGAGATTCAATTTCGTGGAATTCGATGATTTCTGCTTATGCTACTCATGGACATTCAAAACAAGCTCTGGTTATATTCGACGAAATGATTGGTTTAGGATTTAAGCCGGACGATATTACCTTTGTGGGCGTTTTGTCAGCTTGCAGCCATGGTGGACTAATCCCCGAAGGCCGCGCCTATTTCAAGGACATGGAAAAGATTTTCGGCATTACACCAAAGGGAGAACACTACGCTTGTATGGTCGATTTACTAGGTAGAGTAGGCCTAGTTGAAGAAGCTTACGAGTTGATAAACACGATGCCAATGCAGCCGTGCAAAGCTGCTTGGGGCGCTCTGCTCAATGGCTGTAAAATGCATGGCTATATCGAACTGGCTAAAATCTCTGCGAAAAAGCTTATTGAATTGGATCCTGGAGATAGTGGAACTTATGTGCTGCTATCTGCGACTTGTGCCGGTGGTGAAAAATGGGGTGACGTTAGGAGGATTCGAAGCGTGATGAGGGAAAATAGGATTAAGAAGATTCCCGGTGTTAGCTCGGTTGAGATTAAGGGAAAGTTTCACGAATTTTCGGCCAGTAGCGAATCACACCCACAAGCTGAAGAGATTTATAAAGCCCTGGATAAGCTGCATTTGCTTTCCAAAATGGAAGATTATGATGCAAGAAATTCGTGTTCTGTTTTGTTATAATCCTCAAGATTTGTTGCATTGTTTGTATATAGTGCTAGTTGACTTCTTCACTAGCATCTTCAGTATGCATGACAATAAAACAAGGGTAAACTTGTTATTAGCCAAACAAGTAACTGTTTTCAACACCTTCAATTTCGATGACGTGACAAGGGGTGTTTAGAAATCCAAATTTATTCTTCTTCTTCTAATCAAACCCTAAAATCAAAACAACTCAATCATCCAAATTAAACCATAGCAATCAAAGAAGTAAAATGTGAGAGCGCCATCCCCAATCGCATCCATCGTTAATTTCAAAGCAGCAACTCTCGTTCTGATAACAGCAAACAAGTAAAAGAGGGAACTTTTGCGTATGATTGGGTCTGGTTTATTGATTGACATGAAGATTTTGACTTAAACTGAGGATAAAATATTGGGGAAATGAGAGGGGCCATGGATGTAGAAAAGATTAAAATAAGATATTGTGATTTACCTAGCAAAACAAGATTAAGTGCGATAGAATCATAATTAGAGGGGTTAATGTCTAAATAGGCATCTTTTGAGCTTCTACTATTTAACAGCGAATATTAGTCAAATAGTGAAAGGCGCCCGAATTTCCCCACCCAAGCCAATTCTTATCTCAAACCGCAACCATCTTTTGGCTTACTTCTCTTCCTCTTGTTCATCCTGAGCCTGCTCTTGCTGAAGAATTGAACCGGTTTGATTTTGATGAGTTAGTTTGACATTAAGATTTGGTTAGAGGAAGACAAAGACTGAATTTGAGTTTCCAAAGTACACTTTGCCACGTCAGCAAGAAAGATGATGTTAGCAAAAATTCTTTGTTTTACTAATGGTTGCCAGACCCCCTTTTGCATCCCATAAAATCACAAACCCTTTGAAATTGACTTGAACCTCACAATACTTTTTTGAAATTTGCCCATAAAACAAAGTATTCAAATGCAAATTAACCCTTCACTGAAAAAAGAAAACATAACAATGTTGATGGCTTGAAAAGGCACAAAAGATGTATGAATAAGCCATGACATAAACATTATGAACCTTGTGCCATGTTTTTATAGCCGAAAAACAGTTTGGCTGTAATCGATGAAGGATCAAGCAGATTATGATCTGTTTTTTTTTTTTTGGCATTGCAATAAAGCAAGAAGGTGAGGAAGGAAAAAAAACAAATTGGAAGAAAAGGGGAAAACAAAAGAGAAGAAATCAGGGGCCACGAGCAGGGGCGAAACAGAAACAGCCGGCTGGTTGGTCATCATCGGGGATCATGCCGCCCCCCTTGCTTGTATCAATGCCTTCTAATAGCTTCACAACCTCTGCCATTTCAGGGCGTTTCTCGGCATGACCATCCCAGCATTTTCTCATGATGCTTGCTAAAGAACTTGGACAACATCTCGGAATCTCTGGTCGTAAATTCTGTCAACCAAATCAACATACATTACCTCAACACTTCTCCTAACTTTATTCACACATAAAAAGGAAAGCTATTATTACTACAAATGTGAAAAGACATCCCAAATCATAATAGAAAAAATTAAACTTACCTGTCGAACAACGGCAGATGACACGTCAGCAAAGCTAAGATCGGGGTAAGGCATATCACAGCAATAAATTTCCCACAAGCAAATGCCAAAGCTGTACACATCACAACTTCTGTTGTAAGGTTTTCCATCCAGAACCTACAAGAAAACAAAATCAGCCAATCATCGCGATATATCGATCCTCACATTATTACAAAAGAATAATACCTCAGGAGCCATGTAGCCAAGGGTCCCGGTTTCACCAGTCATATCCCTCGGGTTCTGAGCTTCGACGCGGGCAACACCAAAGTCGGCTATTTTAAGGTTTCTACGAGTGTCCAGTAACATGTTTTCTGTTTTGACATCGCGATGCACGATTCTCTTTGAGTGTAGATAACTAAGTCTGCAAATAAGTACAAGAAATCAAAGGCAATTGAAAAAATACAAAAGTTTTCGTGAAAAGAAAGGCGGCATTGTGGAACTCACCCTCGGGAGAGATCCAAAGCAAGCTCAATGACAGCTTTGTATGCAAGTTTCTTTCGCCGATTTCTTATGAGGTAGTTTTTGAGTGTTCCGCCAGCAAGGTACTCAACAACCACACAACATGCCCTTGAAGGGTGGGAAGTTGGATGATCTGGAATCTTCAGGTTTGTTGTTCCCATTGATGCTCCAATAAACTGTCAAAGCATTAACAACACAAAGCATTGAAGTTATAGTAGGAGAAAGGTAATGCCATGGTTGTTTAGAAAATGAATTTACAGCTCCACTGTCAAACTGAAGTTGAAATCAAGATATACTATTGGACAAACCAAGTCTCAACATATTATTACACTAGGCCAAATGCATCTTCCTCCGCCTAAACTTGTCACAAGTGGCCTACTGCCCCCTGAACTTTTGAAAGTTTCTCTAAATCCCCTGAACTTGACAAACGTGTATCAGTTTACTCCTGAATGACAAGTGTCAAGTTTTGGTTTGTTTGACTTTTCAAATATGTTATTTTTTCTTTCCAATCAAAAGTTGACATGTAGCATTCAAGGGCAAAATGATATACTTTTGCCAAGTTCAGGGGGCTGAGAGAAACTTTCAAGAGTTTAGGGGGCAGTAGGTCATTTGTGCCAAGTCTACGCGGGTGAAGATTCATTTACACTATTACATAAAGATCCCAAACTAGTCTATCCACCACAATTTTTCTCTATTTTTATTTGATCCCTGGCCATTAATTTGAACAACTTCATCAAGAAAGAAAACAAATTCACAAAAATAGCCCAGATAGGCAGTCTAGGCGCACCTAAAGCGCACCAGCTGAGCTGCCTAGGCACTCAAGCCTCAAGCAAGGCACAGTTTCAACAACAATACTAAAAAAATAAAGTTAGATGGCAATACAAATGAAGAATACATTACTTTTGTGACATTAGGATGGTCAAGCTTGTGCCAAACAGCAACCTCTTGGCGAAATGATGCCCTTAAAGCATTAGTTTCAGCAGCTGTCGAAAAACCATCCTCGCCCCAATTCAACACCTTCACTGCAATATCCAACAAAACAGAGTTTATTCAGAGCAAAAATTTCACCCAAAAATAACCTGAGAATCAAAAACAGTTACCGATTCGAAAAAATTACCAGCAACATCTTGACTATCATAAGTACCGCGATACACAGTACCATAAGTTCCATTAGCAACAACAGATCTTATCTCTAACTTAGCTAACTCAATCTCCCACTCTTCTTTAGGCCTCTGAGTATCAATATTCCTAGACCAAACCCTGCTAAGATGCTTCTCTAGCTGAACATCTAAGCTCTTAAGATCAATTTGATCGGCCCGGAATATCATATCCTTACCACTAACACTTCCGGTTCCTCTCACCTTTGAACTCACAACAACACTACTTTGTTGCTCTTCAGGTGCATCCTCAGCTGTTCTTGAATCCATTTCAAGAGCTAGATTTCCTTAAACAAAGCCTAGACAACAACAGAATCAAATTAACAGAATAATCAAAACAGCCTTAAATCCCTTGCTTGTATTCAATTTTTCGTCATCATCATCATCATCATACTTTTGATCAAAAGAATCAAAACCACGCAATCAAATACTGAATTGAACTTTCACCAACCCAAAATCATCATCCAATCCCCTCCAATATTGACCTTATAACCTAAAAACAATGTTTACAATAGATTGGCTACCAATCAGAATAAATGATTAAGAAAAATACTTTCTCGAAATTAACAGGAAAATAGACCTTGGAATTGTATAAAGCCCCAAAATTCCCTATCACCAACCATTTTTATATTCCATCAGCTAATTTTAAAAAAATAAAACCCACAATAATAGAATAAAATAATAAAGTAAACCCTAAGAAAACGACCCAACTTCCACCACAAAGACGAAAGTTCAACTTTTCTAAAAAATAAAATTGAAAAAACTAAACAATCAGAGCAAGAGAGAAAAACCCAATAAAACCGACTCTGACTCTTTAACCAGACGAAAAATTTGACTTCGATAAATAGCTAAAAACGAAGATGATGAAGAATAAGAAGAAAGCGCAAAACGACACAGTCGATCATTCACGCCATCCTCATCCGAATAGATTTTTCATTTCAATGAAAACCAAATCAGAATTTTAGCCGTTAATCATAAATTGAGAAGAACTGCAAAAGACCCAAATAAAACACAATGAAAAAGAATACTGAAGGATGAGAAAGTAAGCGGAAATTGGGGCTAAAATGAGGGTGTGGTAGGCGAGAACAAAAGACTGCTTCTATGGAGAAGATTTATTATGGAAATGAAGAAGGAGTTTTGGGGGAAATCAATCTCTATCGCGCCCAAAAAGGTACAAAAACAAAATCTAAAGTACATCCCATAATAAGCCAACCTTCTTCCTTCCCTTCTTTTTATTTCCATTCCTAACTAAATTACCTGTACTTTTCCGTTTTGACTCTTTTGCCCCTCTATTTATTTTATTATATCTTGTTTGTTGGTCATGCGGTTCACTTGAGCTTTGCAACCGATCACTACCAGACCTGTTCGCGGGCCGGGTAGCCCGGCCCGAATCCAATTTAATGGGTCGGGTTTGGATTTTCATTTTTTAAAAAGTTCGGTCCGAATCCGAGCTTGTTAAAGTTCGAAAATTTATGAATCGGGCTTGATTTTTATATAAATATTTAAATCTGATCTTTTACTTATTTATTATATATTTATACATTAAATTTATAATTATTTTAAGATTTTATATTTTATCTTATACTTTATTACAATAAATGTTACTAAATATTAAAGATTTTTAGTAAATAATGCAATTATATTAAAAATTTTAACATATTTTAACTTTTTTTATATTTTTTCTATTAATTTAATAAAACATATTATAACAAAAAAAATATTCATGGGCCTGGGCCGGGCTTGGTTATCCCGATCCAAGCCCGGCTCCAGCTCGAAGTTCTAAAGTACGGGATTGCCGGGCTTGGGTTAACGTTTTTTTGTAAAAAATCCACCAAACCCGACCCGCCCGACGAACAGGTCTAATTATAACTAGATCCGACCAGGATCGCATACATGGGTATGGTAAGAGAGTCTCGCAATGAAATTTTTTAACTTTTATAAGGCACGAACTCGATATCTATGTAAGTAATCCTAGCTAATTACAACTTGGACCAATTATTGTTGATATTTTAGTTTATTTTATTCTTGAAACAATCTTTTTATTTTCTACATTTATTTACGTATTTAAGCTTTCCTTCATATTTCACAATGCTCGAACTTGATACATTACTTAAATGATGATATTTAACGCCTCTTTATTACGCTTACCGTTTTCTATAATTTCTTACTTGTCCTTTGTTTTTATTTCTTGAAAGAAGTAAATTATATTATTTACCACCTCCTTTTACACTTTCATCTCTTAAAATTTGATTGGTTCTCAAAATTTGTTCCAGGGATCATGTTTATTTTCCTTTTTAATATTTTTACTCTTCACTTTCATTAAAATAAAATTTTTATCCTTCACCTAATCTATTTTGTTTAGTAATACATTATCTAATCACTCGGGATTTTTTATAATTATTTATGTTTTTATTATTACTTAAATTAAATAAAAACCTAATTAAATTCAAAATCATATATAATTTTAATTTTTTATTTATAAGGGCATTTGTGTTATTTTAAGATGCATGCATAATATTAATTTTATTAGGTATAAGAGATTTTATCATCATGAGAACAATAAATGGAAATAAGGGACTATGAACGGATAATTTAATCATGGAGAATCTTAGTATTTTTTTATTTTTTTTTGGTTAGATTTCATATTTAAGATTATAGATATTTTAATTACAGATTTGCATTAATAGAATTGCCTAGGAATTAGGATATATCTTGAGTTTTATGCTGTTGTATTTTACGCGTATAGACTATAGAGAGGTATTTGGATAAGTAAAAGCAATTCATTTGAAAATGAATGTATGTATATGTTCTAAAGAAAATCACAACAAAGGTTCAACTGATTAAATTATATTCATTCCATTAAAAAAAAATGTCTACATGGTACTTCGAGTTGAAAACCAACGGTACAGAATCTAAATCTTTTAAAAATGTAAAGATTCAAGATAAATAAAATTTAGCCTTTTTTTATATGCTTCAATTTTAGAGAAGTATTTCTTATTTCACTACTCTAATCAAAGCTGTGTAAAAATGAAATCAAGTCATCTACACGTCAAAGATCAGCTACTCTACCTGGTAACTGTGCACATGATTTGTAGACCGATTGACATGGACAATTCAAAAACTGCCTTAAATATTAACGGGGTTAAAACATTGGACATAAAACATCACACAAACATAAGAAACTTGTGTAAACAAGAGACAAACAATCATATGGCAAGACTCACTATAAAACAAAAATAAAATAGTAATCTACATTATATTAATCCCAACCAATGTTTTCGATCCACAACCGTAAGAACTTCTCCGTATGTAATAACACCAATTATTTTCACATATCTAGAATGATCTTGCTCAAAGGAATAAATATGGGTACATACTATAAAAGATCAATAAATATTTTTGTCTAAAAGTGTATGAAATTCAACCCAATTATAAAACCATCAAAATTTGAGATGTGAGACATTAAATATATGATTGAAAAAGGTAATCCCGTCGTGGAAACTAATAAATAATAAATACCTATTATTCAACAAAAAAGAAAGACATTAAAAAGATAAGGGGGGAATAAAGCTAAAACTTTCTCATTCCTCCTAACAAGAGGATGGAAAAAACCGAGTAGAGATGAAAAGAGAAAAATTGTGTAGCTAAGATTTTTCAGTTGCGATACTTTAGTAAATGGTTATTTTATTATTCTTATATCATTTTATGAATTGTTAAATTTGTTTTGTATACTATTTAAGGTTACAGGTTCTAACAATTTTATTGAAACTCTGTTTTTAGCAATGAATTAGATGAAAGGGTATCCAATTTTCCCGATGATAACAATAATAATAATAATAATAATAATAATAATAATAATAATAATAATAATAATAGTAATAATAATAATGATAATAATAATAATAATAACTAATATATTATTATTATGAATGTCGTCACTTTCTCAACTACAGTTAAAGAGCTCACAATGTGATTAATATATAGTTTTTCATATATCCTTTTATTATTTGAGTATATTATCTTAAAATACATTATTTTAGTGATGTTACTTCACAATATATTATTCATAAGCATTATTGAAGATAAAAATAGAGTAAAATCCAGATTATAAAATTAATTTTATAGATTTCTTGTGGCTCTATATGGAAATAAAAATTAATTAAGTGGACCATAATAATAAAGAATTAACCAATAAGAGTCCATTGGTGGCATCGATAATCCACTATGTGGATTTAGTTTAATTTCAAAAAGTATTTATTTATTAAAGGTTTGACTTCAATATATTCATCATAATTAGTAGTTTGGATATAAAAATAATAAAATATACTCCCTCCGTCTACTAAATATTATCGTTTTAACTAATTCACAGTTTTTAAGATAACAACTAACCGAATAAGATGATTTACTAGTTTACCTTTTCATAAATGTCCTATTCAATTTTCAAGACTATTAATATGCTCAATAAAAACAATTTGACATATAGTCTTCTCTTGTTGTTGGAGATTAGAATATAATTATTTTGAAAGTTGAACAAATTAATAGGGGTAGGAATGGAAAACTTGGAAAAAAAACATCTTGGAAATACAAAATGATAATAAAAAAGAGACAACGAAATCCCTCTAAAACGATAATATTTAGTAGACGGAGGAGTACTAGATTTCGGTTATTAACTTGTATTGGAAGTTGTAGTTGTAATTTAGTTTTATAGAAGTAGCTTGGTTTTTATATGTTTTACATTGTAGTCTGATAATAATAATAATAATAATAATAATAATAATCCCTAAACATATTATTACATAATTTTTCATCTTTGTTTCTATTTAATAGCACATGTTAAACATTGGTATTCCCCCACGCTTAACCTTTGCTTGTCTTCAAGCAAAACAATTTAGGCACACAAAGAGAGTCAGAGCATAGCTCAATCATTAAGTCACGCCGATTTTCAAATTCTAATCACAAAGAAGCATATTGAACATTACTAGGCCAAAATCACATAAGAAATATCAATGTAGTCCGCATGATCATGACCGAGCTCTTCAAACTCTACTCAAGTAAATTATAACAATTTCATTTGAAACCATTCAGCAATACCGCATAAAAGGGAGTTCATCGATAAAGAAAAACGATACTCAACTGACTTTTTCCATTTGTAGTCCAAAATTCCAAAATATTGACAGATTTTTTTTTTTATTTTTGCCTTTTCTTTACACCCCTCGGTTATTTCGAGCATATTTTCGCTTTTTGGCTTTTATGCTCTCCCACTCATTAGCGATTTCGCTAGCGTTGATATACCTCAGTCATGTGACTCTACCCTTAGTCTAGCTACTCCTTATTTAAGGGGAAATGCATTTTGAGGCGCAACTTTCAACTAAAAAAAGGGAGTCAAAAGGCTTAAAACATTTAAAATTTTTTATTATTAATAGCACTTCAATTTCCACAATAATTTGTCAGTTGAATATCTCCTAACTCAATATGAAAACCCCAAATTTGCAAGAACCACATGAATGATTAAAACAACCTAATCATATTTTACAAAAATAGAATTATCAAAGCAAAGTCATCAACCACATTTTTAATTTAATTTCAATTAGAATTTCGCCAAAGAGTGTTCAAACTTCTAATTTTCAAGAAAGAGACATCAGCCCAACTAAAAGCGAAGCTATGAAAAATCAAAAATTGTCAAATTGGACAAAACAGACCCAACAAAATAGCAAAAACAAACAGCAAAAACAGTGGGAAAAAACAGACAGCAGAAACAGCTCCTAACATACTCATTCTCCCCCACACTTATACCACATTGACCTCAACTGTGGGCACAGTTAAACACGCAAGACAGTAAAAATAAAATTTGAATTAAATGAGAAAAGAACGAGTATTGCCCTGTAAGGTGTGGTGGGGGGGGGGGGGGCTGATGTTGCTAAGGTCTACCGGATGACAGTTAGAATGGCAAGGCTCTCTTGGATTTGTTGAATAATGCTAAGAAATCTAGCATTGTCAGCTTCGTGCTGAGCTATTGCCACCTCTAATCTGGAAGTTAGATTTTGTAGCACCTCGATTTGCGTAATCCCGGTAGCAAGTCGTCCAAGGGGCTTACTAGACATGCTTTGTAAGACCTTCCCTTTCTCCTTGTTTTTCCCTGCACAACGTAAACAAAACCCAGGTTCTCCATCGCTTTTGCTAAAGAGGCCCATGTCATCCAAACATATGATGCTTAAAGGGTCTAGTCTATTAGCCACATGCAAGTTATTATCATTCAAATCGAAATTGCACAAAGAAATAGCCAATTTGGTAATTAAATGTCCTAGTTTCAAAGGTCCCCATGATGCACTCGTGGCCTGAAACTGAGCGGCTATGAAACACCCTAAATTAACCGATTTCTTTTCCTTAAAGAACCACAACAGAAACAACTCCATTTGAGTCATAGTTGCCGATGCATCATTTCGACAAGAAAGTGAATAAGCAAGCAATTGATGAATATAAACTAAACAAGGGTCAGAAAGGAAGAAATCATTGGACTCAACACATGAACAAGGACTCTTGGAATTGGTGGTAAGGGAATTCCAAACTTCAGCATAATTAAGGTCATCGGGAACAGCAGTTAAGGCAGTGATATAGTCATTTGGCAAGTCATCTATGTCCTCTACTAAACCTAGAGCAACATTGAATTCATTTACAGAGAGTTCAAATTTCCTATTCATGAGCCTAAAACACATTACTCCTTTGGTTTCACAGGTCTGGATCAATTTCTTTTTAAAGTTAAAGGTTGTATAAAATTCATACACTAGCTCATAAAAGGAATCACAGGTTATACCAAAGAACTTCTCCCAAACAGTACCATCTATATACTGACTGAGGTTAAGGTTAAGTTAACTTACAACGGAAATATCCAAATTTTTACCTTGGATAATCCTCTGTGTTTTGACAATCTCGAACCTCTTACGAAGCCTCCCCGTGAAGTGCAAGCTGCCCTTAAGCTCAGCTGGAATAATGCTTTTCCCTTTTCCCAATATTATCCTTGAAACTGATGTGCTAGGCTTTACCTCCATCTTCTTTTGTCAAATCCTTATCTCTTTCTCCGAGTCGTTACTATCGAGTGAATCGGAATTAGAAGCCTTTTCATTCCCGGAGCTACCCGAACCAGACCCTGAGCTTAATTTTTCGATTTCCTCCCCTTCCAAGTTAGGAGAATTTGATATTGAGGTCACTGATTTGGATTTCTTTGAATTTTCCCTTTCATCTTGCGGATTAGAAGTCATATTTGCATTGGAAGAGGATTTTTACCCACCATTTGATTCCGAACTGACACTGTTCGAATTTGAAGCCGATTTTTATTCTCCCTTAGAACCCGAACTACCCCCTTTTGCATTTGAAGCCGATTCGTCACTTTGTTCCTCTGAAGCTACCCTCTCCATTTCTACCGGCGATACCGGTTTAGATACCTTCAAAACCTTTGCCTTTTTCCGTTGTGGTGGTTCCGACGATGGTGAACTCTGACGAACAGCGCCTCTCCTTGTTTGAACCATTGAAATCGATTGAGGGTGAGGTTTAATAGAGAAAGTTGGTGAATGGAGAGAAATTAGAGGTAGTTTTGCAAAGAGAAGAGGAGTAGTGACGGCGAATGGAGGTAAATCAATCAGATTTTTGAGAGAGGAAGGGGAAGAGTTGTTTTCGATGATTTTGGAATTGATTTTTTTACGGTGAAGAATTGGGTGTTGATTAATACCCGAGATTTTTGTTTGTAGGGTGAATATAAGTGGCTAAGCTAATTTGGGTAAATTTGGGCCAACTTCAAATATGTCAAGTGGAGCCCAATATTCTCATTTATGCTCACTGCTCACAAACTCTTTGAACTCTTCCCATGAATAGGCCTGCAAAATATTACATCCATTCGTGAATTTGGTGAAGACAATTGCAAAATAAAATAAAATGAAATTAAAACATACATGGGATTAAATGGAATAATTAACAAGGTGGGAATGTGCAGTACGAAAACTACTTTTCCACTATTTATTAATTTTCCCAAATAATCTATTTTATTGAATTTAAATAACTAAACTAAATTAAACGAAAACTACTAATCTTAAGTAAATTAAATTGAAAAGGATAGCAGTAGTTCTAGTTTATAGTCTCAGCTAGACTTTGTGTGAGGATCCCTTAGTGCTTTTGAACTGGATTGCCCAATGCAACCTCATCGATTTGTGCCTCAAATCCTTCATAGAACGGTTTCAAACGATGTCCATTAACCTTGAATACTTTCCCTGTATCAAAACTTTTGATTTCTACAGCACGATGAGGAAAAACGTTAGTAACCATAAAAGGTCCTATCCATCTAGTTCTCAATTTCCTAGGAAAAAATTTTCAAACCTGAATCATACACTAAAACCTTCTGCCCAATTGAAAACTCTTTTCTACTCAAAAATTTATCATGAAAATGTTTAGTTTTGTCCTTGTAGATTTTGGAGTTTTCATGAGCATCATTTCTTATTTCTTCTAGCTCCTGAATTTGCAATTTACGATTCTCACCGGCGGCATCCAAATCCAAATTGCATTGTTTCACAGCCCAATACGCCTTATACCTAACGGGGTTTTGTAAGCAGTCGAGTAAGCCCAAAGTGCATCTTCCAGTTTATCACTCCAATCTTTTCTATTTGGATTAATAGTCTTTTCGAGGATTAATTTGATTATCCGATTAGAAACTTCAGCTTATCCGTTCGTTTGGGGGTGATATACGGTAGAGGTGTGATGAGTCACTCCGAATTTCTAGAAGAGGGATGTAATGGTCTTGTTAAAGAAATGAGTTCCCCTGTCACTGATGATAGCTCTAGGCATGCCAAACCTGTTGAAAATGTTAGTCTTAAGGAAACCTGCAACCACTTTAGCATCATTAGTTCTTGTTGCCATTGCTTCGACCCATTTCAAAACATAATCAACTACAACTAATATATAAACATTGCCATTTGATGGGGGGGAAAGGGCCCATAAAATCCATCCCCCATACATCGAAAATTTCACAAATTAGAATTAGATTAAGTGGCATTTGGTTCCTATGAGATAGATTTCCAGAATTTTGATAATTTACGCATGTTTTGCAAAACAGATAAG
The DNA here is from genome assembly GCA_949673415.1 of Euphorbia schlechtendalii. NCBI lineage: Eukaryota > Viridiplantae > Streptophyta > Magnoliopsida > Malpighiales > Euphorbiaceae > Euphorbia > Euphorbia schlechtendalii. Next base: position 37,527 of record CATIWQ010092067.1, on the reverse strand, counting down.
AATCACGGTGAATACTAAGCCAATAGAAACCGGACTCTAAAACTTTTTGAGCTGTTCTATCGGGTCCAAAATGACCTCCACATGCTGCAGAATGATAGAATTTAAGAATGGATTCAACTTCATGTTCATTGACACACTTCCTAATGATTTGGTCGGAACAATGTTTCCAAAGATACGGCTCATCCCAAACGTAATATTTAGCATGTTTTCTTATTTTATCCATTTCATTCCTAGATAAATAATCAGGTAAAACTCCAGTAGCTAAATAATTGGCTAAATCGGCATACCATGGTTCTTGAATAGAAATTGAAAGAACAAACTCGTTTGGGTATTCTTCTCCATTTGGGACGGATTCGTCTGACATTGGCAGCCTGCTTAAGTGGTCAGCCACTAAGTTCTCTGATCCTTTCTTGTCTCGAATTTCTATGTCGAATTCTTGTAGCAAGAGTATCTACCTGGTCAGAGTAAACATAGACTTTAGCACCTAACAAATATGGACGAAATTTTTCTAAAGAAAATACAACTGCCAAAAGCTCCTTCTCTGTTGTCGAATAATTCTGTTGAGTGCTATCCAACGTTCTTGAAGCGTAATAGATAACATGTGGATCTTTTCCATGTTGCTGTCCAAGTACTGCGCCCACAACCTGATTGCTAGCGTCTGTTTACCACTTTTCCACTGATAAGTTTAATAACTAATGGTTCCAAAAACTTGTTCATGAGACTTGGCTACACTCATTTCGTAAGGCTTATCCTCAAATAATGGTGCCAAAAACTTATTCACGAAAAATGTAGGTGTTGTCAATACCTCTTATCAAGAAAAATGATGATAACTGCAAGTATACAGTTGTGATGTAGTTTTAAAAGATATCGAACCCACAGAGAAGGAACCAGGTCTAAGGATCAACAAGGAAAGACAAAGTAAAAGAAAATAAAAATAGATTTGAGATTTTTGGATAGGAATATTAGAATGAAAAGTTGAGTAAATATAGATGTGAAAGATTAGAGAATCTAAATATATAGAATATTCACTACGAACAAGTATAGCAGAAAAAACATGCAAGTTTAACAAAGATATTACTACTCACTAGACTAATCTAATAGACTCGGTTCAAAACACTTAGATGTTCAATGATTCGCTGCAGAGCAACACATGAAATAACTTTTCTAAACCTAGCGCAAATGAAATAAGATAATTATGAAAACCTTGACAACATCAATACTATGCTTAGTACAGGTCGCTCTCACATAGCCACATTTAGCAAGTTACCATTCCAAAAATGTTGGCTCACTAAACATCGTTATATCACAGATCCAGTGATTATAGACAATATTGTTAACCCCGAAACTACTCTTAAAATTAACTCCAACGCATATAACTTGATTGACATAAAAGACTTAGCATGAAAAACGCATTATGACACATAGACATATTATAAACTTCGAAATAGAAAGTATAAGTAGAAAGCAAAGCAAAGTTGTAAGGTATGCAAGTGAAAGCTAAAGTTGATCAAACCGTATCCACTCTTTAATGGGAGTCATCAATTCCCGTAATTTCTACGTCTGCTTTGAATTCAGTCCCAGCCCGTACAGAACCTCCACTAGGATGCTATTCTTTACGAATATCGAATAAACGAATATTGAAGAACGAAAACTTTTATTGGTAAGTGATTTGCAAGTACACTTATACAACAATCGCTCGAGAATATAGAGAAATCTGGTGATCAAAACAAGGATTCGAATCACTTAAACATTTTCTCGCTAACACTTAAGAACGTAGCAAACTCTCAATCTATACACACACTATATCTCTTCATGCACTCTAATATTTTCCATCTATGTCACTGCACGAAATTGTAAGGTTTGGATCCCTATTTATAGAGTTTGAAGGGTTGCGTCTATCCAAACGAAGGGTTGTGTCCATTGGTGAAAAATTGCATCTCTTCATTGTGATTGGTTGAGAAGCTTTGATATAATCCATAATGGATAAACACCTTTTCATGATTAATTGACTCTTGATAGGTGTCTGTTCGTTGGTAGTTAATGGCGGTTGATCATGCTTATCTAGCGGTTGTTAGTTAAGAAGATAATACCAGAAAACCGTCCAAGTCGCGACCGTGATACACAAGTCGCGACCGTGAATCTTTAATTGGCAGACTTTTATTTCTGAAGTAAACAAGTCATGACTGCGAATGATTATCTCGACCGTGAATTTAGTTTTACTCATAAATCTTCTTGTAATTTCACCGATCTTCGACAGCTTCGATCCTAAGCTAAATCTTTAAGTTCCACGCATCTTTTTTCACCTTTTTCATTCTTTTTTCATAGAATTCTACTTTAGATTATTTTACTCCCAAGATTTACCTAGTATCTGCATTTGCATAAAAAAACAACTACATACCATGTGAAATCTTTTATATGAAGTATAAAAATACTAAAACTATAGTGTTTAATGTATAAAATTAATGTGATAATAAGTGTAATTACACACTTATCAGCGTCACACATTATCTCGAATGGCAGATTCCAGTCCGGTGGCTGAATGATCGGTGTTGTGACTAACATTTCTTTCAGCGTATCGAAACCCTTCTTGCATGAATCACTGAACTTGAACTCCACATCTTTTTGCAATAGTCTACAGAGGGGTTGAGCAATTTTTGAAAATGATTTAATGAACCTTTGGTAGAATCCTGCATGGCCAAGAAATGAACGAACTTCCCGTACGAAAATGGGGTAAGGTAATGATTTCACAATGTCAACCTTAGCCTTATCAACTTCAATTCCATGTTTGGAAACTATATGGCCCAAAATCAATCCTTGATCTACCATAAAATGGCATTTCTCATAATTCAAGACCAAGTCCTTTTCCAAACATCATTTCAAAACTTTTGTGAGGTTCATTAGACATTCATCAAAAGAATTACCATAAACAGTGAAATCGTCCATATATACCTTAATGATGTTTTCCACTAAATCTGAAAATATACTGACCATACATCGTTGAAACATGGTAGACGCGTTACAAAGTCCAAACGGCATTCTTCGAAAGGCGAAGGTCCCGAACGGGCATGTAAATATCATTTTCTTTTGATCTTCCGGAGCTACTGGAATTTAATAAAATCCTGTATATCCATCTAGACAATAATAATGTGATTTTCCTGCCAATCGTTCCAACATTTGGTCAATAAAAGGTAACGGGAAATGATCTTTACGAGTAGAAGTATTTAATTTACGAAAATCAATGCACATTCTCCACCCATTTTGAATTCGGGCTAGAATTAACTTACCATCTTCATGTCGTGTCACCGTTATATCTGTCTTTTTAGGAACGACGTGGATTGGGCTCACCCACTGACTATCTAATATGGGGTATATTATGCCCACGTCCAGCAGTCGCAGTATCTCCTTCTTCACCACTTCCATCATTGGTGGGTTCAATCATCTTTGGCTTTCTCTCGTTGGACTGTTATCCGTCTCTACAAGGATTTGATTTATACACGTGGAGGGACTAATGCCTTTGATATCAGCAATGGTCCATCCTATGGCGCTTTTGTGTTCTTTCAAAACCTCGATTAATTCTATCTCCTCCCAACTTTGATGCTTGTTTGAAATTATCACTGGTAATGTTTCTCCCTCACCAATATAGGTATACTTTAAATGGTCCGGTAGTGGTTTCAACTCCAATTCGGGAGCCTGCAAAATAGAAAGGGGAAGTTTGGCGTGAGAATTTAGCAAATCAATTCGGGGACTCTCCTTTGAAAGAGGGGGGCTACCCCTTAATTCACTTTCTATTTTGAATAAACACTCTTTAAGCACAATCAAATCATTCAAAACATTCATGTCATCTTCACACAAAACCAAATTCAATTCATCCAAATAATTAGTTTTAAAAACTTTCTGTACTAAAGGTTCAATTGCATCGATTTGGCACACACTAGATACATCAAGCGGATGTCTCATAGCTTCATACATATTAAACTTAACAACCTCTCCATCGAATTCCATAGTCAATGTACCATCAAAAACATCTATCTTAGTTCTAGCTGTAGTTAAAAACGGTATTCCTAACAAAATATCATGGGCTTTTGGAGACATATCATCTTCCATATGAACCACATAAAAATCTACAGGAAAAATCAATTTGTTCACTTCAACTAAGATGTCTTCTAATAAATCATCGGTATACACCGTTGACCTATCCGCCAATTGAATTACCACACCTGTTTCTTTCAAAGATCCAACTTTTAAAGCTTCAAAAACAGAAAATGGCATAACATTAATTGAGGCTCCCAAGTCACATAAAGCCTTACCAATTCCAACATTGCCAATTTTACAAGGAATCGTGAACATACCTCGATCTTGGTATTTTGGTGGTATACTTCGCTTAAAGATTACAGAGAAATTTTCATTAACACTTACCTTCTGGAACCCTTCTAGCTTTCTCTTGTTAGTGCATAATTCCTTCAAGAATTTTGATATCGCGGCACCTGTTTAATCACATTAAGCAAAGGAATATTTACCTCCACTTTGCGCAAAGTCTTAAGGATTTCCTTCTCATTGTGATCCTGTTTAGATTTAGCAAACCTCTCTGGAAAGGGAGGTTGTATGACAATAGGCTCCGGATCAGTAACTTCCTTTTCCTCTGAAGATTCTGATTTTTGCTCTGTAATTTCGACTTCTGGTTCCAGCTTATCACTTACCTTGTGCCCACAACTTGTCTCACAACGTACATTCTGCAAAACTTTCCCATTTCTCAAAGTTATAGCATTAACATTCTATTTCGGGTTTACCTCAGGTTGGGATGGTAAACGTCTTTGGAACTCCATCTTGCTGAGGGAAGTCGCTATTTGAGAGACTTACGTTTCCAAATTTTAGAACCTTGTGCCAGTAGCTTGCTGAAATTTTTCAATGTTAGCAATTAAAGTTTTCATAGCATCTTCGAGGGAGTTACCTGAATTGTCTCTGTTTATGTGCCTTTGCGGTTGAAATTAACCTTGATTCTGAAAATTTTGTTATCTCAGTGCATAACTCAAATTGGGGTGGTCTCTCTAACCGGGGTTGTATATGTTTGAGTTGGGATCATATCGCCTTTGAGACTGATTTTGATAACCAATCGCATTCACATGCTCTTCATCTTGAAGTGCTGGGCATAACTCAATTGGATGAGTAGTTTGAGTTCAAATACCACATACTTTGGCCTGCTTAGATTTCCCTGCTACCAGCCCTTGCACCATAACTGTTAGTTCGGAAATTTGGGATTGTAGGGAGTCATTACTTACCGCATTCATGTTTGCCCTTGAATCAGTCATTCTGCTAAATAGTTGGGCGTTTGCTGCCATTATCGATATCAGTTCCCTAGTAGCTCGTGGAGTCTTTTTGACAATGGTACCACCGCTTGCAGCATCCATCAATTTAGCTTCGATAGGTAGAAGTCCTTGGTAAAAATATTGAATCAGCAGCTGCTCTGTGACACCGTGTTGTGGGCAAGATGTGCACAGTTTCTGGAATCTTTCTCAATACTCGTACAACGATTCAGAAGCCTTTTGCTTGATTGTGCAAATATCTCTTCTGATTTGTGAAGCTCGGGTTGCTGGAAAAAATCACTCAAGGAATTGCCTAACCATTTCGTCCCATGTTCGAATGCTCCCAGATGGAAGATAATAGAGCCAATCTTTCGTTGCGTCTGCAAGTGAAAAAGGGAATGCTCTTAGCTTAATTTGATCAATAGCAACGGTTTGTGGCTTCATGCCTAAACAAACAACATGAAATTCTTTTAAGTGTTTATAAGGATCCTCATTCTCCCTTCCACGGAAAGTGGGTAAGAGGTGGATTAAACCTGATTTGAGTTCTAGTGGGGTAGCAAGATCTTCATAAATAACACAAAGTGGTGCTTGATCGATTGGGTCGGCATGAAGGTCTTCGAGAGTTCGTTCATCAGCCATGGTTTCTGGTACTGTAATGTTAGAAGCTTTCTCTTCTTTGTTAGAATGGACGGATTCTTTGTGCTCTGAATCAGAGTAAACGAGGTGTCCAAAGGTTGAAGCCAGTTTAAGCACTTTGGTTTCCTTCCTCAATCTCTTGGCAGTTTTCTCAATTTCTTCGTCGAATTGCAATTTGCCTGTACCAAAAGATCGAGTCACTTAACAAAATAAAATGTTACAAAATTGAAATTATCACTCCCCGGCAATGGTGCCAAAAATTGGCGAGTGTCGAATTCACCAAATTAAATAACCTACTCGGATTTGTAAAAATGGAAGTAGGGTTGATCCCACAAGGAGCGTAACAATTTTGTAACGATCGTTTTGTTAAATATAAAAGTGTAAAACAATTGAAATAAAATAAGGGGTTTATCAAGTTGAGATTTAATAGAAATAATATGAAGACAAAAGAAATTGAAGTGTTGTATAAAAAACATTTAATCAAAGGTATGACCACATACTCTCGTTATGTCACTTGATCATCGATTCAAAGATTATCTAAATCAATTTCACTAAACTTGTTATAGTTACCAAAGACGCTTCTAAATAACTAATTTTCCCTTAAATTTAAATTAGCCACGATACGCTCTATGACCAATCCTAACTAAACCATAGTACTTTGGGAACGTTCCTTGGTTTAACTTGGTAGTTGCTTTAAAAACTAGGAAAACCCGATTCAAACCAACTAGTCAAGACTCTTGACTCATTTAAGTAAGATTATTTGTTTCTTAAGATAGATGAATCTTAATTTAATACTTTACAAATCAAAAGGACAATTACGGATCAAATCAATTTGTAAATCAATTTTGAAAACCTTTAATCAAAACAATGACGTCTTTTTGCATTGGTCAAAAGAATCAAAGTAAACATTTAAAATCGAAACAAATAAATAATGAAATTGATAAAGAAATATAAGGCAATTTAGATCTCACAAGTGAAAAGAAATGAGAGTAAGATTAGCCTTCGATTGAATATGAAATTAGCAAGACATAATGTTTGAACAAAAGCTAAATTAAATTAAATGTACGTTATCTCTGTATATCTAAAACATAAAAGATAAAAGCCTTTATAGGCTGAAATTAATTAATAGTTGGAACCCATTACCCCAATTATCCACTATCTTAGAAATTGCCCACATATTATGCCTCATTCCCATGTTGCAAACACGTCATTCTTGAAGTCAATTTCATCCCTCCACTTTATCCAATTGGAAGTTGATGAAAGTCCTTATAATCAGGATGTGAGTTGCATGTATGTAGCTCAAAGCAGCTCCAAGTTCACGTCCAGCACAGATTTCAACAGCTGCTCCACTTCTTCCAAGTCCTTACCCCATTTTCAACCATTTTTACATTTTCCTAATAACAATAACAAAATATTCACAAATTAACCAATTTTTCCAAAATAATGAGTAGATCAAACATGGATTAAGATAAATACAATGCATAAAATGCATTCTAACAGATATTCTATGCAAAACAAAATACCACACAATTTTTAAGGTATGTGGCACACCATACATATACACCGATCCAAATTACGTTGCATTTGCATTCTTGTGCACAAATCGTGCCTCCAAACTCGAGTTCCAGGGTGAATGCTTGACAGCTTAAAAACTATGTGATAGATATTTGTATGTGCTAAAACACATATGTATGTCCGAAAGTTTTGTATAAAAAAATAATGAACTAGTAGAGCTTTTTTTATAAAAGTAATCTATCAAATGATAAAAAAAGATTAACATTTGTCTCCTTGTACATTGCCAGAAATAAAAGAAGGATATTCTTCTAACATTATGCTTGGAGAATTCAGAGAGCTTGCCCATTGGGCGACGGAATGAGCAGCTTCACTGCATTCTCTAATTACGTGGTTAAAGGAGATGGATATGTAATTTTAGCTCCTAATAAAAGCATCCAAGAACAAAAGAGAATCTGCTTCAATTGGACATTCTTTGGCACACAATGCTTTAACCAAATCTTGGCTGTCTAATTTAAATACAACTTCATGAAAGCCATAACCAGCGCCCTTAACTCTGTAAGAAAAATTTTATTTGATGGTCTGTTTAATGTTATCAAATTACAAAGAATTTAACTGAATTCATTTCCGTTCTGTTTCATCTGTAACCAATTCAAAGTGTCTTCACCGTTGTAGCTTTCCACATTTTGCGGTTTTCATCTATAAGCTATTAACCATTTGAGATGGAAGACTATCCTTGAAATGACTTTTAATGATTGAGAGTCGGAATCTAATTATTTTGTCAAATATTAATTTTCCTGCCATTACCTATTTTCCAGCAGGCTCTTTCTTTAATCAACTTAACGGCCTTCATAAATCCTTGCCACAGAAAGCTAGCATCGAACCAACAGAACTTGAAATGTGAAAAAAGTATTAAAAACAGGTATTAAAACGAGAAGAGGCCAAGAGAGATAGCTAATGGGCTGTTTTGGGAAAAAAATGGGCCTTGTTATGGTTTTTTTGGCCCGTTATGTGAATTGATTTATATCAACTTGCGGATTATTATCATTATTATTATTATTATTTGGATATATACTCAGTTATTTACTTGTACGTGTATACTGTATAGCCATAGGCCATGGAACACTGTTGATTACATAGTCAAATAATGATGATTATGAAACAGATAATTATATTATAATAATTATAATAATGATGATTATGAAACAGATAATTATATTATAATAATTATATTTTCAAATGAGGGAAGCGGGATTGAACTCCAAAAGTGTGCCCCACCCTCATAACCCGAAATTTCAATTAAAATAATAAAATACTTATCCTTAAACTCCCTTTTAGTTGATTTTATTGTCAAATTTTAAATTATTATACTGGAAAATTCCTAACTTATAAAAATTATACTATTTACTTTCGATGTGAATAAATTGAGTCGTTCGTGGATGACTCAATGTTTGGTTCGGTTCAATTCGGTTTGATTTGTAAATGATTTACATGTGAATGTAATTTGTGCTTTAAACACAACGAGCTTAGTTTGAGTAAGCAAAAAATCAGCAGACATGGACATTCACGACTGGAATTTTGTGAACTAGCCCGATTGTTTTCAAATTTTGAATTGGTTCAAAAGTACAATAATCCACTTCGAAAATGGCATTTGGAGTTGGAAAGAAGTGTAAATCTTTAATCCTCACTTCATTTACAGTTTTAAATCTTAAAGTGTAAATAAATCTACTTCAAATTTGAAGAGACAATGTTCACAATTTAAATTTTTTTTAATTTTTTTGTTGTTTTTGTCTTTTAAATAAATCTTAATGCTTTGAAGTTATGAACTGTGATTCAAATTGAAGTTGTAATTATTGAGGTTACATTTCGATTTCACATTCGGATGGGGTGGTGATCAAATGGGATGGTCATTTTTCTTTCTTTTTATTGTAAGCACAATTTAAAAAAAGCAACCATGTAAATAAATTGTTTAAGGTAAACTCAAAATCATACTTTTCCAAAAGATTCTTATAATTTTAAAAGTTAGAAAGAAGTGACAAAAAAATTTAATTTGAAATTATTTCTTAAGCAAGGGTAATCTTGTCCACTTTAAATTGAAGTTTATAGGTTAATTAATAAAAATACAATAAACTTTCATAATAAAATTCAGATTTTTTATATTGTAAAAATATTTTTTTACATTAAAGTGTGATAATAACATTTTAAAAAAATTAAAATTTTAAAAATTACTCAAATTTTGATGAATAAATTTTAAATAGCATGGTTGAATTGTAGAATTTTAAATTCATTAAAATACATTTTGTAACTTTATTATTTTAATGAAAAAATATTTTTTTCTTTTTTTGTTAACTTTTAAAATCATAAACATTATTTATAAAAAATTCACAATAATCTTTATAAAAACAATCAAATCACATAATATATTTTCCGTTATTTATCAGCAACAAATACTCTGCATCTGCCAAACAATGACTTAGAGCAAGTACAACCATTTTCTATTCTGCAAATCTCATTTCGCAAGATCTGCAGTGTTTTTTCTCCAACCACCTTTTTCATTTTCCATTCCCCAAATCAAATTCATTTTAAAATAATAATATTTTATTATTAAACTAACAAAAAGAATAACAAAACAATAACTAAAAACAATCAAAAAAACAAAAAATAATATTATTTTATTCGATTCTTCAAAAAGTAATAATATTTTATTCAATCCTATATAAATGGGGAAGAGATCATTTTCCATATTTGGAGAACATCATTTTGAGGATATACCATATGGAGAATGATTTGATCCATATTCATTACTCATTTTCGAAAATTCTCTTAAATGGAGAACCGTTGAAGTTGCTCTTAAACAAGCTTGTGCCTACACCTATCTCCCAATGTATAATTGCATTACGTGTCGTTTTATTCTGTATGCCAAATGCAAAATGGTTATGAAAAATATCAATGGTAGGGAATCCTTTTTTTTTTTTTTTCTTTTTTTCATTGTTTTGAAAATTGGGAAGAGGAGTTTGAATATAATAATTGGTTTTTAAGTAACCTATTCACCACAAACCTAGCTCTTTTAAACTTTAAATAATACCGAATTCATCTTTTTAATTACCAAGTCAAACTAGAGATAAAAAAAACAAGAACATAGCGAGGCAGCCTTTTTTATTAAACAAAATTTCATTTTTTATACGATAAGTTGAATGATTGTCAGTTAAATAATTTGATATATTTATTTATTGGAAATATCTAGATTATCTATGAACGGATTAATCGGGTAAAAAGTATCCAATCTAGTCTTGGTAATTTCTTTTTTTTTTTTTTTGAAGAATACACAAGTATAAGGAATTAATTTTTTCCATAAATACTAAGGAAAATTTTCCATTTTGTCCTCTAAATAGATGTTCATACTTCATTTTTTCTCTACCCAGATTTTCCTACAACATAAATTTCCATTATCAATCTCCAATCATTGCAAAAGATTGGAAATCGATTGAATTCCGAAAAATTGTGACCCAATCTCGATTTGGTATCAGGGCCGGTCCTTGACAGGAGCGAGGTGTGTGATCGCTCGGAGCCTCGAGAATTACGGAGGCCTTGAATGTATTTCAGGTTTTATGCAAATAATAATATTTTTGTATATAAATATATATAAGGAACGATGACTGGTTGATACTATGATCCAGTGGTAAGGGTGCATGTGACTAAAGACTTGGTCGCTTGATTTCGAATTCTCACAAGTGCAGTTTAAGTAGTGAAGTAGAAATTTAATAAAAAATTCTTTAATTATAAAGATAATACTTTTACAATTTTTTTTGTAACAATTTCATCGAGAGAGCACTTCGAAGTTTCCAAGATTGCTAAAAACAATAATCCATCAATATTTCGTCCATAATTTTTTATTAATCATTAAAATATATCACATATCACGTCAATAGATTTGTAATGAGATGTTTATTGCAAAGTTAGTCGATATTCTATCAATATGAAGCTTAAGAATATAATAGGCTTTTTGTTAATCCCGATTAGCTTAACAGACTCGGACAGAGGGGTGAATGTCCTAAACTTGGATTCTAGGTTGATTTAGTTCTTTGAAAGTACTTTACGAAGCGTGTTAAATTTAGTTTATGATGGAATACAAACAGAGATAAGGACTAAACAAACTCACATCCTGCCTTCCGCCTATGTCCATTCCCCGGACACCTCCTCCGAGCTTTGATCCACTATTTTATAACTCTTTTAACTAGACGGAGAAGTTTTCATAGCGATAGATACAGCGAGTACTTTATAAGCTATCTAACCGTCAAACAGTTTGAGTACCCTTCCAAACTGCCATCACTTAAAGGATTTAAAAATAATGAAGAAAACAACTTATATAATTTTGTTTCCTCTTACAGATCTGATCTATTACAAGTTGTGTGATCTAGCTATCTTTGCGAAGAACCGAATGAGGATTTGCAATTGTACTTCTAATTTGGGAATTTCTTGATTGCTGAGTATGCATGAGCATAGATTTATCATTTAAGAAATTCCAAGTGTATTCATCAAGTTTGAGCTGTTGTCTTCAATCTTTTATTTGAAGATGATTGTTGAAGTACTCATTGCAAACTTGTTTAATCTTCAATTTATCTTTCTTCAGATCTTCAAGAAATTTGAATTCGTTGTGAGAAAGATTTCTAATTGTTGATATGCGAGATTAACACGTTGAATAAATTTCTGACCAAGTACATCTTAAATATGATTTAGTCTTGTAAGATAAGGAGCGCGTTGCTACATGAAATTTTCTGATATGCTTGAAATACTGGTAGTAGCAGAATAGTGCGGCATGTTGTTCTTGGACTTTAACGTTGACATACCGACATTTCGTACTGATAGCTTTTTCCTTAGACCACATAATTATTCCTTTATGATTTCAGCACCAGATCATCTTAATAACCTGAAATGCATCAAATATGAATATTTCGTTTTAAGAATAAAGAGTTAAAAGCATGTGTGTTATAACAAAGTAACTCAAATCACTCAGCATACAAATACAAAACATAAGAGATTGAGTTTAACTTATATTTTATCGTATTGAGTATATTTACTCAGCAGCCAGTGTTAGCTAAGAAAGCTAAGTTTCTTAGGTTAACATGATTAGATGAACTAACCTTAAATAAATTTAATTAACTCTAGTTAAATGCTAACTAATATATTGAGTTATAAGTTATTGTCTTACTATTTTATATAATCAAAAACTTTAACTTTAGATTATTGAACAATCGTTAAGTAGGGTCCAACACTTTTGTTGAAATATAGTCATTTTTTCGCACATGACCTTATTAACAAAACACATATTTGGTTTTTGCTCGGAATCCTGAAAATTCCTGGGACGGCCCTACCTGGCTTGATCACAACGTTCTTCGATTTTCAGGTACAAAAAATATATGATTCCAATCCGAATATTTGTTTTTCATCATTAGTTACATTCAAAATTCTTTTCCAAATATTCACACATTATACAGCTAAATGATGAAATCGAGTAGTATTTTAGAATCTGGCTCTTTTTATAGCTAACATGATGATGCAAGTTATTTTACATGACTATTGATATCAAATGTGAAAAACGTTAGATTTAGTAAAACAATCCCAAAAAGACTTTGTTATAACTACAATTATATAAAACGAAAATCCAAATGTTATAACTTATAAGTATACCCACATAAATAAATGTCACAATTTTACAATGACAATTTTTTTTATTGTTACTTAAAAGCTAGTATATTATTTTAGCTTAAATGCATCATTTCCCTCCTTAACTTAGTAAGATTTCCTCCTTTTACTTGGTAATAAAAGTTGAATGTCACATACAACTTGCAAAAGTACTAGATATTCCCATCAATTTGGCAAAAGTGAACCACTTAGTCCCCTAAACGTCACATATCAAAATTTGGTTCTTTTGACTTTTTACATATGCTATATTTTTTATGTTTCTCTGTCTAACCAGAAATTGACACATTGCGTCGAGAAGGGAAGGGAGGCAAATTGGTGAATTTTTACCAAGTTTGGGATATTGATTGAAACTTTTAAAAATTGAGATGACATACAATTTTTGTTGCCAAGTGAAAGGAGATATTGTTGTGTTTATCTATTTGACCGTAATTTTAAGCTTCAACAATGAAAAATTATATGATGAAATCTCATAATTCTTCCAAGTGTTGTAAAATTAGAAAGCAGGAAAGTTATACAATAAACAAAAACTAAACAAAAAAGATCAATATGTTTGTATTTTTGCAATATGAAAAGAAGAAATAAACAAAGGAAGGCATATGGCACCATATAGTTGTGATATAGGAAGCTCCCATTAGCAATCTGTCAACATAAAATCCAAAAACCAAGATTGGAAATCGGGAATAAAATAATCAATGAATCACTTGATCATAATACATCACTAATAGCTGGGCACCACAATGTACAGTAGAAATTATATGAAAGTTTTGTGTTTGTAAAAGAGAAGCCGAGAATTTTTTTTTCGCAAAATGAATTTATAATTTTAAAAATTTGTAAAAGGGTTTATGGTTTCAAAATAGTAGGATTATATTGAATATTTCAAATAATTCAACATTTTTAATAATTTAACTTATTATTTTAAAAATATATATCAGGATCTAAGTAATTTTTGGATAATTTTTAAAATTTTTATGTTTTTTAAAATTTATTATCGTAATTTAATTAAAAAATATTTACATTATTTAAAAAATTATCACTAATGTGTATTGTATTTTATTAAATATACCGCAAAAATTAAAATAAAACCGAACAAGATTATCCATTTTCGTGATATAGTTAAATATTAAGAATCTTCTATTTGCGAATTTTTTGAACTATAGATCTTTTTTGGTAAAAAAAATTCCTCAAATCTTATTTTATAAATGAGTGAAACTATATGATACTTTTCTTTTAAGTTTGCTCAAAATTTTTTAATTATTCACAATTTGTGTAGTGACTTTTTTTACCACACAATTTTTTAAATTTTGTGCTTGTGTATTTTGAGATTTGATACTGAAATGTTTGCTAGAAACATTTTAATTATAATTTTGGACAGTGTTATGGTGGACTCGTATTGGCACTAAAAGCTGTCAATAAGTATTCGGGATATACCAATCCACGTAAATATTACGAAAAATTTAATGAAATTTTACCTTGTGTAAAGAATTCTTTAAAACTTTAATCATGCATAGTAGCTTTAAACTAATAAATATATAAAAGTTAAGAATAAGAAGACACAACTGCTCCTCATCATTACTTAAACTATGACTTTTCTTCTGTTATATGCATTTCGCATTAGCATAATCTTACATTGAGAACATTAATTAATTAATTCGGTACTTCGTAATAATATGTATTTAGTCAACCAGAATTCTATTATTCTATTCACCTCCAATCTGATACCACTCAATACTTTTTCATTTTTCTTTTCAATTAACAATGCATTATTGTTGTTAATCAAATATGTACATTAGGATATCATCGTATTTAAACTAAATTAATTAACAAACAGAGGAGTTTTTCAGTTGTCAGATAGATTAAAAAAATAAACATATCTAAAAAGCAAAAGAAAATTTTTGTTTTTGAGAATTTGAAATATTTTATAAAAATAAAAAAGTAGGGGCATGTGAATGTTAGTTGACAGTCGACATTATGATTTGAGCATGAAGTTCAGATTCCAGAGAATGTGGGAAGTTGGGAAAATATCAACACCAATTTTTTCATTCATCAACCCTTTTGCTTTTGGTTCTTAATGCCATGTTCTTTTTACCTTATTATTATTTCAAAAATCCAAATTACTAAAAAAATTATTTTATGCATTTAAGGAATGTACTATATACTAGCATATACGGTACTATATATTGCATTTTCTAGCATCAAATAATTCAACTTGCCCCTTACAAAAAATCAACTTGCAATGATGCTTTAAAAATTGCATAGTGTTTAAATAAGTTTCTTTCAGTTTTGTTATGTATTTTTACAGAAGTTAATGGAATCATGAAAACTATAAAAAAGAATCATTTTGCACTCTATCTTTAATGCTTCGGCGTCAAAAAAGAAAATGTTGAGTCCAGTTAATGTAATAATCCTATTTAAATACTCCAACAATATTTTAGCTATATTTAATAAATTTATACTGCTTATTGTGTAGATGATAGAATTTGAACTCTGTTTACTCTACCCATTTTGTGATGTACCATTCAGACTATATCTGATTGTTAAATTTATACTCCTTGGTTTAACAAAGTGATGAATTCGAATAGACAATACAACCCATGATTTGAATCCATCCCGATGAACACCAAGAGAATTTGATTCTGGTTGTCGCATTTTCCAAAGCCACTCAATTCAAAGGTTACAGCCCACCAACTTAAAAATCCTCTTCACCTTCAATTTGGTTAAGTTCGGTTCAGTTCAGTTCAGATCCAGTTCATTTAAATTCAGTTAAGTTTAGTTAAGGTCTATTAAATTCAGTTCAGGTCCATAAATTTTAATTTTAATAATGATTATTCTAATTAATACTTTAATAAAAATTAATAGTAATAATAATAAGAAAAACAATGATAAAAATTTTAATATAGAAAATTAATAATTATTTAATGTAGTTAATATTAATGATAAATATAGTAATAATAATTTTTAAATAGTGATAATTACTAGTGTTATTGATATGATAATATTACTAATGTAATTATGATATAAAAACGAAAATATTTATTAATTAAAATACTATTACGTTTTCGTAATATAATAATAAGTGATAATTTGAATTCATACTACAATATATTATAATAATTATTATTTTACGTGTAATTGCAACAATAATTATTATTTGAGTAACAAAATTTTAATTAAATTAATTTACGTATTATAAATTTTTATTATTATTAATGGTATTAAAATTGTTAATTAATTATTTTATATACGTAGTTATTAATAATATTATTTGTAATTATTAGTATTAATAAATTACTTATTTTTATATTTGTTGGTTTTTACTATTATTTTAATAATTAATATATTATTATTAAATTCAGGTTCATTAAGTTCAGTTCAGGTGTATTAAGTTCAGTTCAGTTCAGATTTCAGAAGTTGAAGAGAATATGATGTAATATTCTTTGGTAAATTAATTGTGTCCCAACTAACTTTACATAACCAACCCGAACTCGCTTCCCTCGTCATAAAAAATTCCTCATTAACCGAATCAACTTAACATTCACAGAATTCGGTAGTTTGAAAATTGGCAGTAAATAAACTAGAAGAGAAGAAAGTACTGACTTGATGAGAATCGTGAGTCCCCATAGGATAGACAACCCCCTTTTCAATTAGCTAGCCGTTTCTTGAATTTTATATTTAATGGATCCCAATTAGCAACTGGAAAACAATTTACACAAAGAGGCGCTCCTAAATTGATGATTGGAAATTTCTCAATTCGGCAATTCAATAAAAACGCACAATCAGGGGTATTGATGCCGAGAATGGAGCTTTTGTGGTAGTTAATACACAGCTCTGGAAATAATTCAAAACACTCGGAATCCGGGTAAAAGTCAGGATTAGCGACACATCAACAAGGAGGAAGCACAATGTGTCATTGATAAATTGTAACAAAGGGATATTTGGTAATGAAACATGAAGTTTATATCTTTCTTAACGGTGACATAATAAGAAATATAATTTTTTGGTATTTGATTGTTGTTACGTTTATCGTTTATCATTGTTAATAATTTTTTATCATTATTGATTACTTTTCTGTTTATAATTATATAAACATCAAAAAGTATTTCTTCATGAAATTAAACATTTAAAATTGTTGTTGTGGTTGCTGAAGAAGTTTCTCGACACTCATTCAATTGATCGATTTATAATCATTGTAATTCTAATTAAATTTAACAAGTTTCAAGCATTGAAATGAGTAATCTGCGCGTAGCTACTTTTCTTGTAAGTATAGTTCTCTTTATATTTATATTAAGAAAAATAAATCTAATTTGGTTTATATCTGTATAGTTATAAATTTTATTCAAAATTCTATGATGATTTTGTGTTTTACAAAGTTACCATGTTTTGTCTTTTAAAATCACAAGATTAGAAGGATGAAAATTGATTTTATGATTTAAATATTAATAATAATTTTGTCTTAATAAAGAAACTATATAAAACACTCACGTGACAAGCCCGGCCTTCACGCCCAAGGGACCACTACTATGTGCCCTATTAAAGCAATACTTTCCTTGGGTTTATTTTACATTATTGGAAAAGTAATCAACTTATTTATATTATCAAATAACTAGTTATATAATATAGTTGTTAATGTGATACCAAATTTGCTATTAGTATTACATTTAATATAATCTAATAGGAGTAGTTGATATTGACATTTTGATGTGAATACCCAACTACCCTTATATTATTTCATTTCATTACTTACTCTCTATTTTTCCTTTTCCTCTTATAGTTTATTATATTTATATAAAACAATCAAGGACTCGTACCTTATGAATTCGCAATAACTTTGGATATTATTTTAGATTGTACTATAAGTTTTGTGCATATTGAGGTGATAACCCTACAATTTACCCATCTACAACATACTAATACTACTAGGTGTTTAAGAAATTTACGAGATTTTATCAATCAGTCGGATTCCCCGAAAACAAAGCATGGACTAATCAGGTGACAGAGTTATCCGAAACTTTAGGAATCACATTTTATTAGACAAACATTACTATAATAGGCAACATGTTATTATAAACAATCCAGTTCATTTCTTAATAAAAGTTTACTATAAAGGCGTACACTAAACTATTTAGAATATACAACTTTGCTACGTTAATAGTTGTAGTGATGTAATAATAATCTATTGATACCGACCAAGCACATTATAAATTTTCACGAAAACCTTCCGCCAGGTTTATGTTGATTGTTTCATTTCTACTTATTAACAAGCAAATGAACATTTTGTTATACTAACTTAAAAAAAAGTGATTATATACGAATAAATGAGTAAAAAGGATACCCAACACAAATTATAATAAAGAAACACTTAGGGTGTGTTTGGAAATTAATCTTGTAAGAAAATGAAAATAATTGAATTGAATTGACTTCTCAAATATAATTCTTTGTTTGGAAACTTCATTTATATTAAAAAATTTAATTGATTGTAAACTAATATATTTAACATTTTTTCTAAATAATTTATATATGTATTTTTACTCCTTCAACAAAAAGTATAAGAGAATGTATAATAATGAAAATAATATTCAAATGCATAACTTAAATGAATTCCTTTGAAATCTTACAACTTTTTGCAAGATTTCTATTCCTTACCTTGCATTCACAAGAGTTCAAATCTTGCATAATTTGAATTTTATCAATATTTTTTTGGTTTCAAATAAGAGAATTTGGCAAAGTGAAACCAATTGAATTGAATTATTTCAAAATAGACAATTCCAAACACAACCTTAGTACTTATCTAATATAGATAGATGTTACATTGTTGTTAGCTTTTACTTTATATATAAATAGAAAAATAAATGTAACCAAACACTTACAACAACTATCTGATGTCATACAAGTAAATAAAGAGACTGTAAAGAATTTGTCAAACAAGACTTAACTGAGTTAGGCTACAACATTTGTTTAGGTGTATACGGTTTGGTGGACCACAGACCTACCGTATTATATAACCCACCTTTTGAAAATTTTGGGCGCCAAAACTAAAACTGCAGCTTTGACCACGTCAGCAATATTGGAATTAATTTATCGAAAATACCCTTCCAGAAATACATACAAATAAAAGCAAAAATATCAAGAATATGCAGTAATGTATTCCCCTTGAAGAGACATTTCACGGGCAATTCATGTTATCAATAATGTTGTTATTTATTTTTCATATCTGACGTGGCAGGTGACACATTCAATAGAACCGCATGAAATCTCATATGTCTGAAAATACTTTTAATAGATGCTGATGTCGTTATTAATATTACTTACATTTATACAAAAATTTCTATAATGTAAATTGTTTTTGATTAAATGTTTCCAGTTACAGCGGTTACATGCAATACAATAACATTTATTAAGAAATACAAAATCAATGCAGGTAACGATTAATTTATATGAATTGGATATTTGATACAAATCAGATCATATCTTATTTGATATTAATTCAGATTAATCTGGCTCATAATTGCAATTGTGTATCAATCATGGTTATGATTTGAAATTTAGTTGTAATGGACAAATGATACTCTATTTGTAAGATGTCTTGTTCGGTAGAAACAATTACGATACTCTATTTTTAAGATTCATTTGGTTTAATGGCCACTCTTTTGTTTTGTGTTTAATATTGTTTTCATGGTTTTTTTTGGCCTTTCATGTAAAGTTAATGGACACGAAAATGGTTAAAATAATGGAATAATAACCATGATTAAGTATTTAGAGCATGTTTGATTTATTTATTTTTATTATTGAAATTGCTGATAAAACATTTTTTAGTGTTATTGTTAATTATTTTATCAATGAATCAGTTAAAATAATTGTTTAAGAATCGTAACCGAACAATAATAATGGTTATTGATGTCAAAATGAAAAAAATTACTTGCTCAAGTTCCTAACAAGTAACAACACATAAAACTCTTATTTAAATTTATAAAGTAAACAATAGCAACCGTAGAAGTTATTATAGACTCTACAGTATCTTCTCTTCAACTTCTGAAAGCTGAACTAAACTGAACTGAACTGAACTTAATTTAGTGTAAATACACATAGCTGAATTTAACTGAACTTAACTTAATTGAATTGTAATTGAAGAGAAAAGTGTCCCTCTCATTCATTATTCACAATTTCATTTTGATACACATGTTTCGTATTATTTATTTAGTATTACAATAATGTCAGCCGTTTTAGAAATGTAATTATTAGTATACCATTATTGGGATTTCATATCAATTACTAAGGCCTAAACATTAAAGCATGAATTATTAGCAAAATAAAATCCATAAATGATTAGTGAATCTGCTTGGTGCTTAAAATTGGCATTGCACATTACTCAAAGCTGAACTAGCCAAACAGAAAAGCAGAAAAAAACAAAATAGAAGTGGATTATTGTTCTGTAAAGTATAAAAAGAAGAAAGTAAATAAAAATCAAGGGGTTGATCTGGTAGTAAAATCAAGGTGCATTATAAATTAATTTAATAATATCTCGGTTTTAAAATTTAAATTTATGAATAAGCGTTATTAATTTAGAACAAAAATTAGTATAAAGTATAAAAAAAATATCATGATTATACTAGAACAAACGATTCATCCAAAAATTAATCTCAATATCTTTAATTAATGATGAATAAATGCTTTTACTCAATAGTAAAATCCTATTTCTTATCACTATCTTTACATATATTCGAGATCTTACATAAAAACTGTAAATGTTTTATATATTATTTGTATTGCCAAAGTATTTTTCATTTTGCCACTTAAAACTGCACCATGTTCTTGTTCTTTTTAATCAACTGTATAAAAATCAGGAATGTATAGTAGAAATTAATTTTCAAAAAATCATTTTCTTTCTGTAAATGACATGTGTCATACAAATCATTAAAATAATACAACATAAAAGCAATTTTTTGAAATCAGTGACTATTAACAAATTTACTAATCCAATAACATTAGGAAAGAGTAAAAAAGAAAAAAATGGGAAAAAAAAAGAAAAGAGAGGCATACGTTACTTTTAAAAAAGTAAAAGGTGGAATTAAGCGGCAGTTTTTAAAATAAATAGAAACGAAGACAAAGACCCAGAGGCAGATGGTTTATATAAAACAGTCGTTGAAGATGAACACTGTGGGGCTGTCAATAGCTATGGCTGGCTCAATCTTTTTAACATAATCCAAACGCCTCCTCTTTTCCAGCTTCTTCTTAAATCTTGTCTCCTCCTTGTACTCTCTACTATCTCTTTTAGAATGTGACATTGGTGGAAACTGAGTGGACACGAAATCACCAAAAGGAAACATTGTGTGTTTGTTCGTCTTAGCTATGGCATTTTCGCTAATTTAAGCTATGTGGAGCTGCTTCTACTTCTCCTTTAGCCATGGATACTCCTCAGAAGACTCAGATTACTACTCCCCGTTCTAAATTCGAGGTCATTGCTTATTTTACTACCCCTCTTTCTTCGTATTCTGGTCGTTGTTTTTTTTTCTTTTTGGTCAACTGGGTTTTGCTTTTTTGCTGCTGTGTTTCGAGTTTGGCTCTCGCATGTGTTCTGTTTGGGGTTAGCCGCCGGGTTTCTCGAAATCAGTTGCGGGTTTATAGCCTGTTGAATTATTTTTGTTTGCGTCCGTGAATTGCAGTTGAAAATTGTGTAGATCTGTGTTTTACAGTGCCAATTTTACTCTCTGTTTCTGGTTTTCTTCGATTTCAGTTATGCATGTATGTTGTTTGCTTAATAATCTACTCCAAAGTTTCTAGCATGAAACCGAGAGTTATAATTGTTCTTCACTTGTTTCGACAGTTTTTTTTTCCAGATTATTAGGTTTGTTTTTGGAAATTTAATTTCATTTTTGTGGCAGAATTTGTGCGAATTTAACTTCAGTTTTATTTGGAGTGGTTGATGTTGTAATCTCATAAGAATCTTTGTTTCTAGTTTCAGGATTCTCCTGTCTTCAACTATATCAATAGTCTCTCCCCTATCAAGCCAGTGAAATCCATTCACATTACTCAGACATTTCAGTCACTTAGTTTTTCAACCCTTCCATCCATTTTTACTTCTCCCCATGTTAGCTCTCAGAAGGAATCTAGGTTCCTTAGAAGGTAATTTCCACTCTCTTTACATCTTAGACGGCCATTAAATTCTATTTGAAACCCTAACAGTCCTCTATTTTCAGGCATAACAACTCAGATCCATCAAAACCCGAGCTTTCCTCCGAAACCAGCAATAAACTAACCAGTAGTCATGAAGGGGATTCTGTAGGCATAACTCAGCTGTATGATATGCTACAAAAAAGTTTCGATCAAGGAGATGATGATTCAGTGATGCCTCCTAGTGAACATGTAAATTTTGCAACTGAGCTGCCACATAATCTAAGTTATGATTGCGGCAGCCCAGATAGCGACCCAACGCCTCGTTGTGGTCCTCAAATGGAATGTGTTTTACAGGTCAGTCAAAAGTGTTTGCCTGAAAGCGAAGCAAATCTCCATGGGATATACCAAACTGAGCATAATAAAGAATCTACGGATTCTGAGTGGGAGAATCGGATAGATTCTTCCGACTTGTTGGTTTTTAACTCCCCCATCGATTCCGAGGCCTTCAAGGGGCTTATGGAGAGATCACTAGATTGTCACGAGGTTTATGAAATGCCGATGGAAGATGAATTTGGATACCCTTCAACTCAACCAGGAGAAACTGTTGTTTTGCCAATGGAAATGAACCAGGCTTGTCTTGCTACTAATAGCAATGCATGGAAAGGCATGGCAAGCAATCAGAGTGAAGAAATGGAGAATGAGATGGTAAAAATGCAACTACTTCCCATTGACTTTGTATTTTTAGTTGCTATGATCTGTCATTGGTTTCAATTCATCATGTTTTTAATATATGTCTTTGTTTATGTTTATAGGTTATTTCTAACTTGCATCGCGGGATGAGAAGGCGTTGCTTAGATTTTGAGATGGTGGGGTCTCGTAGGAAGAACTTGAGCTATAGTTCTAGTTCAAGTGCTTCTATAGGAGAGCAATTGGATGAGAAAGTTGCTTCTTCGAGGCACGTGTTACCAGGAATTGGTTTGCACTTAAATGCTTTTGCAATAGCTTCCAAGGATAGCAAAAATGTGAAGATTGAAGTTTTGGCGTCCGAAATAAGTTTGTCCCCCACTGCAGGCCAAGAAGTCAATGAATCATTGACTTTGGCCTCTGAACCCGAAATGGATCCAACTGAACATGCTGTTGCTCTTCTGGAAGATGTCTCTCAGACATCTGCTTGTTTGGTTACTGAAGAGTTGAACCACAATAGCCCCAAGAAGAAGAGGTAGGTTCAGTAACAATATATTCGATATTTTCTTATTTACGTCAGACCTTTAAGTTTATCATTGCGATTTTGAATTACATTTCCAGACGTAAGGTGGAAGGAGAAAATGAGGGGTGCAAACGCTGCAACTGCAAGAAATCAAAGTGCTTGAAACTGTAAGTTAATCAGAAATTTAAGATTGACTTTTCGGAAGCAACAAAGTTCATTACAAATGTCTTTTTCTTTGCAGTTACTGTGAATGTTTTGCTGCTGGTGTATACTGCATAGAACCATGTTCATGTCAAGAATGCTTCAACAAGCCTATTCATGAAGATACTGTTCTTGCAACTCGCAAACAGATAGAATCACGCAACCCACTTGCGTTTGCGCCGAAAGTTATAAGGGGCTCGGAACCTGTACCTGAAATTGGGGTTAGACTTCAGGCTTTATTCTGCTTCTTTTTCACTTAATAAACTGTTTGAATCTGTTGTTGAACTTGCATTTCTGTTAAAACAGGACGATTCCAACAAAACGCCTGCCTCAGCACGCCACAAAAGAGGATGCAATTGCAAAAAATCTAATTGCCTTAAGAAATACTGTGAATGCTATCAGGTATCTCTCTTTTCGCCCACGCCCTTTACCCATTTCATGCTTCGTAAAGACTGAATTGTTTCGGTTTTCTTATGAAGGGCGGTGTTGGATGCTCCATTAACTGCAGATGTGAAGGTTGCAAGAATGCATTTGGTAGAAAGGATGGTGAGTCTAATTTTCTGGTCGATTCTGCTTAATCTAATGCACTTACCGACGATTAATTGAGCAATTGGTTACTTTCTAAATCAGGCTCTGCTCTACCTGAGGTGGAAGCTGAAGCAGAAGAAGAAACAGAAGGAGAAGAGAACAATGGAGCTGAAAATGCTTTACAGAGAATTGAAATGCCGAACATAGAAGAGCAAATTCCAAGTTCGATTCCCATGACACCATTATCTCTTTGCAGGTTTTCTTTCTATCTAAACACTTATTGCATTACAAAGCTCTATTCTTTTTAACTTATTCACCAGCTAGTTTAGTTCAGTTCTGCGTACTAATAAATTCACACTGAAATTAGTAAATTTGCAGTATTTATAAGTACCGCGTACCTATAATTTTACAACGAAATAAGTAAAAGTTCAGTTCACTGCAAATAAGCTGAAAAGAAGAGGCTCAATGATATATATTGTTGAATTACAGGCCGATGCGCCAGTTGCCATTCTCGTCAAAGGGCAAACCGCCAAGATCATTTCTTGGCATTGGATCATCATCTGGGTTATACACTAACCAAAAGTATGGCAAACCCAATATTCTCAGACACGAACACAAGTTCGAGAAACAACTGCAAACTGTTGGGGATGATGATATGCCTGAGATTTTAAGAGAGAATTATTCTTCTCCGGGAACCACCACGAAGACTTCTCCAAACAGCAAGAGGGTGTCTCCTCCACATAGCATTATAAGGAGTGGCCGGAAGTTGATATTACAGTCTATACCTTCATTTCCTTCTCTCACTCCTCATCATTGAAATGCAGTGTTTTGAGTTATAATCGGATGAAATTCGTTTGTTAAAGCCGCCTTAGCTTCGTTGAGATGTAGTTAAGTCTTAGTTTTGGTTCTTCCTCTGTGCAATAATGTGCTACCAGCATTTCATAATGTTTAAGTACACCTATCCAAGTCATTGTATAATATGGTAATTTTGTTAATTTAGTCTTCACTTTCAATTCTTTTTTATTTATGTAAGCTTGTGTTTTGTCTATATTTAAGATGGAAGAGTTAGCTTTTAAATGGTAATCATGCTCTTTTCAAAAGGATTTAACTACAAGAAGATGTGAACAAAGCTAGAAAGAAGCATAAACTTGAACAAAGCTAGAAAGAAAGCATAAACTTGAACCAAGTGTATTCAAACATGTTTCCGCCTGGTGTTATAAAAACCTAGTAAAAATCTAAAATTTGTAAATTTCAGTCATTTTCAACCATCATTCAATTTTAATGATTGAATTGAATATTAATTGTTGGTGGGGTACACAGTATAATTAAATCTATCATTAAAACTATATTAATGGTTAAGATTGATTGAAATTTATTAAATGTATCAAAATTGTAATTTAGAAAATCATTTTCTTAAAGAACTTGCATGATAAATATTTCTGGCTTGACTGATGTCTAATCCATAAAACTTTGGGCTTTAATGGATTCAATCTAAATGGGAGTGGGCTTTCCATGCTGCAAGTCTATGATCGCACTTCAAAATATGGTTTTAAATTATATCAACAAACGAGATCATTTCCAAGGAAGAAAATACTTTTCCCTCACAACAAGCACACTGCATTTCAATCAAGACAAAATGCAAATTGAATCATCATTTCAAGGTCATTACTTGGAATCACTGTTAAACATAATATATATACATATGGTATTGGTAATTGATCTTTTCTTCATAAATATAGTGTTATAGGCTACAGCAATGCCATACCCAACCTTCCTTGGCATGTCAAGTGCCAACCATAGGCATTATATGTGCTAGAATTAAAGGCAGCAAATGGCCTACATGACCAAAGTTGCAGATGAACACAACAAATCAGTATAACATAGTTTAAAATCATACCAAACACATCATCAGCGTTATGCATAAGTACTGCCTTTTAAGTTCCATGATCATAAAGCTTCAATGAGCACTGGATAAAATAATATACAGAAATTTGATGGAAACTCAACTGCATTCATAGTGTTTTTAAAATGTAACAATTAGAAGGATAACAACAATGATCTCAAGGAAACAGCTTATTAAAGCTAAATCAGGCTAGCTTTTAACGTTACATTTCCGCCTAACTAATCAGAGAAATATCCTTTTCAAGCCATAAAAACACAACAGGAACATCTCAAAGAAATTTCACCTAAAAATCTTCTCCTTCAATCTTCAGGAGTTGAAGGCCTTGTGCATCCACAGAAACAACCCTTCTTCCTCCTCCTATTATTCTTCCTCACACCCCGATAGATAAAATCCCTCAACACAATCCCTGAAAAGCGGCGTTTATCTTTATCTTTGCCTTTCTTTTCTTCCTCCAGCTTCAGCAGAATGTATTGGATGCTTTGCAACTCGAATTGCAGCCTCCCTATCTTCTCCGACTCCTTCCTCGCTTGTTCCATCAGTTTTTTCCTGCTGAAATTGTCGATCTCATCAGAAATCGAACTGTTTCGCTCAGGTGACGAAACACTTTCTTCCATGTCTCGTGTATGCATATCATTGGCATGAGCAAGCTGCGTTATTGCATCCTCAGCTTGTTGTAACTGTCTTTTCACTCTCTCGAATTCAACGTCATTGTTCTTCTTGCTTCTTTTCTTCGTTGCCATCTGCTTCTTCAAATCTGCCAGTGTTGTTTGCAGCGACACCAGTTTCTGCGCATCTGAAGTAAGCCTCTCCAAAATCTTACCTTTGCTCCTTTCTTGGCTCCTCATGCTGCTTCTAGAAACTTCCAGCTTGTCAATTCCGAGTTCTCTGTCGACCTGAAACTCTATAGATGATGGCTCTTGATGGCGTGCACTGCCTTTGGAGGATCGTGAGACTGAGCGTCTTCGAGCAATACTGGCCACCCGATCGAGTCTACGATGATGCTCTTGCTCAGCCGATTCCCATAACTCGAGCATCTGGTTATCGCCCCCTGAACTTCCCTTCCTATAAAATGAAAAGTCTGAAACTTGATCGAGTGGGATATCTTTCATCAGGATTCCGTTCTTCGCATCTGAAATTTTGCATTTGTATGAATCCGAATCATCTTCGTGTTCTTCCTCTTCTTTTTCTCGGTTCGCAAGGTCTCTCAACCTCAGCCGTTCAGCCCCTTTTATGGTAGGGTTGGCTGTTTCTTGCAATGGATGACTACTTTTGATCACCGCCTTCTCAACCGCTTTAATTCGGTCTTGAATCTTCAGCAAATCTGAAATTCCATCTGCTACATTTTCATTGAATCTGAGTTCTTGCTTCTTTTCCTGAGGATACAGCATGAAAAAACATATTAGCACATATTTTACTTTAATTATTGCTTCATATTTAAAAAAAATTGAACCTTTATCCCGGGAAAAAAAAGAACTTTACCATTTGTGCTCGATTTCCAGCAGAAGTTCTTGAGCAAATATTTGCTTTCTGGTCAAGAGAATCTACATTATCTCGCAGAGCAGCTATAACTGGCCCATAAGCAGACAATTGAGCTTTCAATTCCCCGAGTTCAGTTTCCAAGAAAGCCGAGGTTTCTTTCATATGTTCAATCTTGACATCCTTTGTGGCCTTTTCATGTTCGAGATTCGCGCAAAGTACAGTCAGCTCTTGAACCTTATTCTCAAGCAACACCTCGTGTATCGAGGATAACTGAAGATCAAAATAGAATGATGAAGCTTCAGCATCCCAGAGTTCGAATTCATTGCACCTCTCTTGTAACTCCAAGCTCAGATTGTCTTCTCGAGTCCTTCGTTCTTCAAGTTCCTTGCTCAATGCGCTCACTTCTAACACCAAACTCTCCTTCTCTTCTTTGAGACATCCGATTTCCTTAGTCTGACCTGTCACTTCCTTGGCAAGCTCGAGAATCTGCTTCTCTATGACCTGTTTAACGAGTTTCGATTCTTCACATTCCTGCATCAGCTCTTCAACGGTTTTTCTTAAGTCATCATTTAATTCGTTTGTGGCCATGAGCTTCTTATCCACTTCTACAAGCTCAGAAGCTTTCTGTCTGAGGAAATCCTCTCCAATCAAAATTTGACAGCTCAGTTGATCTGTTATCTCTCCACCTTCTAGAAGTTCCAGCTGTAACTTCTCAATTGCCTCGTTAAGTCTTAAACTCTCTGCTTCTTTCATATCTAGCTTCCCCTCCAATATCTCAACCTTCTTCTTGAGTTCATTATTAATCACATTAACACAGCTGAGATCATAATGAAGCGCTTCGAGTTTTTTTGTTTTTTCAGTACCAACGCTCTCAAGAACCAATGATAAATTACCGAGCGATAATGCTTCCTCGAGAATGTCACTGTTTTCCTCGTCAAGTGTACACATTTCCTCTTTGAGATCTGCAAAACTCTCAAGCAAAGATTTGTTTTCTCCAACTGCCTTCAAGTAAGAACCCTGCAAAACTTCGAAATTCTGGCGCTGAACTTCCATTTCAGCCTTTAAATCTTTCTCTTGCTGCTCTCGCTTACTTATTTCCAGTCTGAGCTGCTTGTTCATCTCCAGAAGTTCATCCTTATCCTTCTCCAGCACAGCACAATGCATCGTCATCATCTCGAATTCCCGATCAAGAATTTTCTTCTGCAAATCTAGTTCAGCACCCTCTGATCTTGTCTCTCCGAGTAAGGTCAAGAATACTAAGTTCTCAACCACCAATTGCTGCTTCTCATCCTCACTTCTCACAAGTGAACCTTTAAGATCCTCGATATTGTCCAGTATATGATGAGGAATTTTCCCTTCCTCAATCCCATCTTCATGTTCATTGGCCGAATTAAATTGTACAGCTTTGAGTACTTGGTGAACTCCCATTCTCAGCTTCTCGATTTCATCCAATAAGAATTCAACTTCCACCTGCTGCTCAAGATTCTCAGCTTCCAACTCAGAGATCAGTTTATTCGACAATTTAGACGCCTCGACATGTTTCTTGCATTCAAACAATAAAGAAACGTTCTTCTCTTCTAAGTCTTGTATAAACTTTTGCAAAATAAAGATCTCAACCTGCGCATTTGCCGCCTTGTCTAGTTCTTCTTCGAATTCTTTCTTGCCCAATCTACTTTCTTCTCTCAGAAGCACAACCTGCTTTTCCAGATCCTCCATTCGAGACTCGCTCGATTGTACATAATACACACGCTCTCGTTGTTCTACGCCAAGGTGGCTCTTCAGTTCTTTGACTTTGGAAAGTGTTGATTCTTTCTGCCTTTCAAGATCACTGTACTTCTCTTCTAATCTTGTAAACCTCATTTCCAGGTTTCCAAGTCTCTTTTCAACATCTGCCAGTTGTACTACGAGGCTGCTTCGTTCATTTTGAAGACTCGATTTGTCATCTTTAAGCATCTGACAGTACTCTTCTAGACTTCTTGACTTCACCCTTAAACCTTCAAGTTCAACATTTGCATGAGAGAGCGAACTCTCGAGCACCACATCTTTCACCAAGAGCCTTTGCATATTCTCCGACATAGTTTGTAGCTGAGTAAGCAATATCGCTTTTTCAGCAGCAAGACCCGATTTTTCTCCTTGAAGAAACTGGCAGGACTCCTGCAATTCCTTCACCTTCTCTTTCGAACCTTCCAACTTGTTGTTAAGTTCAGAAATTGATCTCTCCAAAGCAGCATTTTCCTCTAGAAGCTTGCTCATGCCCCTCAACTGATCATTCAGATCGTCTTTTTCGTCTGCAACCTTCTTGAAGACTTCTTGGAGCTTAAAGTTCTCATCTTTCAAGTCTCGAAATGCTAAACCAATGCTCTCTGGATCAAGGCCTGTTAAATTCACTTGCTCTATTAAAGCCTGATATCTCCTGTTCAAGCCCTCCATCTCCTTCTTCAAAAGGCAAATCTCTTGCTGCAGGGCAAAACTCTGGGCCACTTGGACAGAAAGGTCATTTTCAAGCTTATCTTTCATTTCCTTCAAGCTTGAAATCTCGCCTCGCAAAGTTGTCACTGATTTATTGGAAGAAGTGTTCAATTCACTGAGGCTCTGGTTCTCGTCTTTGGCACTCCTAAGATCTTCCTGCAAATTATCATTGCTTATCTCCAAATCTTTCAGTAATTGGACTCGTTTCTGAAGCTCAATCGCCAAAGCCCTCTGTTCCTCTTGAGATTGAGAGTGTAGCTTCTGCAAAGTTTGCAAAGCTGCTTCTACTTGAAGAAACTGCGACTGCTCGAATCGAAGCGAATCCTGAAGTTTCATCAAATTATTCTCCTTCTCCAAGAGTTGCAGATCCTTTGTTGCAATTTCATGCGCCAGATTGTCAGCCTCGATCTTGAGAGACTCGTTAGATCGCTCTAGCACATCGCATTGTTCTTCTACAGTTTTCAGTTTGGCATTTCCAGTCAGTACTTCACTGTTGAGCCTTCCGACATGTTCTTGGACATGAGAAAGTTCGCTCTCCAGTTTTGCTATTCTCTCCAAACACTGCTCGTATCGAAGCTCAACACCTTCCTTCTCTTCATTCAACAAGGCAATCGCTCCTTTCAACGCTTCAACCTCGGTTTCTGCTTTTTCGGTTTGCTCGCTAAGCATTCTGGAAGTCGCCTCTTCTTCGGAAACTTTGTTCTCTAAAACAGATATCATGCCAAGGCACTGATTGTACTGAACAAAGCTAGCTTCCTTTTCGGCCTCCAATTTTCGAAGCTCTTGCCTGAGAGTTTCAGCTTCTGCTTCTGCTTTGATCGCTCTCTCATTAAGCCCCATAACGTCATCTTGCATTCGAGAGATAAAAATCTCCAAACTCGATATTTTTTCGAGACAAGTTTTGTACTGAAGAAGACCGGCATCCCTCTCGGCTTCCAATTTGAGAAGCGTTTCCTTCAAGATCTTAACTTCGATTTCAGCTCGGCTCGCTCGTTCATCAAGTCCGCCAGCTTCCTTAAGTTCTCTCTCCATGCTAGATAACTTTTGCAAGGCCTGTTGGTATTGCTGAAAAACAGCTTCCTTTTCAGCTTGAATCTCAGCGAGAGTTTTCTTCAAGTTCTGGACTTGAGTTTCACCATCAAATCCAGCTCCAAACATCTCGTTGAGCTGTTTTAAGCCCCTGTTTCGTATTCCAGAGTCCGATCCATCAGAAAAGCCTACATCTTTATCATCAAGGTCGAGGAATGAGCGGATTGGATGAAGCATTTCGGGAGTTTGGGGCTCGCTGTCAGGGCCTGAAGAGGCTGAGGGTGAATCATCGGCAAGAACGTAAGGTAGTTGGTTGGGGAATGCTTCAGCCATTGTTCGATGGGCCTGACGAAGCTCCACAGTTGCATGGTCATACCGCTCTGCCAGTGCACGGTAGGCTCGGTAGAACTCTTCGACAAGTTTCATAAGTTCAGGGCGTTTCTTGTAGTACATTTCTGCCCTCCTTGCAAATGAATCTGCGTCCTCTTCTATGAGTTTTATCATTGCTTTGACTTTGGCATCCATGTCTGTTTACAAAGATTTTCCCATCAAATAAATAAATCATGAATCATTCCGAAAAAAAAAAGATGCATACACGATTTAATTATCTTATCACTTCATGATAAACCAATTAGGGACTCTCGATATGAAAAGGCTAGTCAAGCAGGAAATAAAATTTTAATGAAGAAGAATTGAGCTACAACTTAGATTTAATGAATGGAAATGAAGATAATTAAGTAAAACAGGCCCACTATCTGCATATGAATATCAACTATAAGAATTTTGAGATATTTATTTCTTGATATTGATCAATGCAATGGATCCTTCATCAGGTTATAAGGAACCGAAATCTAGATACACCAACGATATGCAAGGTGCCAAATTGAATTAGTGAGCTTTCTTTTCCACCATTATGTACTTGTAATCAATGAAGATATAGAAATTGTTTCTTAACATTTAAGTTTTTAGAGTAGAGGAGAAAAAATAAAACAGGCAAGAAAATTATATTGTTTGTTTCTCAAAACACCCTTGATTGAACTGGATAATAATTCTTCTATTTTTACAAGATTTGCAATATTAAGTCTAAATCACAACAAAATGCCATTTATGTATTCCTCCTACATTTTATGATTGAGTTACAACTTATAATCCTTTATCATACGTGAGTATTAAAGCCAACTAAGTTTTGTTTATGTTAATTCCACTATTCCTATTCCATAAACACCACAAAACATCTTCAAACACCTGCAAAGTGGTAAATAAGATCTAAGGGGGGAATTTACCTTTGAGATTTTCTTGAAGCCATTTAGAATTCTTAGGAATGTGGCTGTCCCACCACCAAGAGTAACGCCGCCTTGATTCAGAATGCGATAAGGTTGTCATGTTTCCAGCCAAGAACACCAAAGCAACTGCTATTGACTTTGAAAGGCTACAATAGCCCCGCCAATAAATCCAGTCCAGTCTTATTTTTCAACTTCTTCCGAGTTTCTAAAGACACAGCCAGATCCTTCTCATTACTTCTTGCACCTGCACATAGAGTTGATCAAAAGCTGTACAACTGAAATCCAAAAGGCTAATGTAATTGTCTATCAAAGAAAATTACCTGCCCAATTGAAGAACAGTGAAGATCAACATATAATTTAAAGAACCTTGAATATGAGATCTTCAGAAACCTGTAACTTTCAAAACACAAGCAATCATATGGTCAGAAGATGATAAAATTGGCAATCAGAGCAGGAAATGAAAGATCAAAGGGCATCAAAACAAGCATCCATTGATTAAAACACAGTATACAAAGCAGCATAATGGAAACAAGTATAGAAAACTGAACATCAACCCAAAACAAAACTCTTAAGATTAGAATGAACATAAAAACACAATATTCTGATCTCAATAAACAACTTGAAAATACTAAAATTGATCTTAGGAAAAACCAAACAATTACTATACGCCACAAAATTTGACCAAAAAACGTTTCTACTAGATGTTCAAATGGGATTCGATCTGCAGGTATAAACAATGAAAGAAACATGAGAAAAAACTGTAAAAAACAAATCTTTATAGTGACCCATTACAGATTAAAGACTTACCAAAAT
The DNA here is from genome assembly GCA_949673415.1 of Euphorbia schlechtendalii. Taxonomy (NCBI): domain Eukaryota; kingdom Viridiplantae; phylum Streptophyta; class Magnoliopsida; order Malpighiales; family Euphorbiaceae; genus Euphorbia; species Euphorbia schlechtendalii. The sequence goes on along the minus strand of CATIWQ010092067.1, from coordinate 4,356 downwards.
CAAAACTTGGAAAACGGGTAGTGGAGAGCAGCTGTGAAGATGAAAACCCAGCTGCAAAAATAGCTAAGTCACCCCATTTTCTCTCTCAAAAACCAGAGGAAAACTCACTCAAAGACCCTGCCTTTCTCTCTCCACAAGGAGCCATATGCATTCTATTGATTAGGTGAGAGTAGAATGAGTGTATAAATTATAAATAAAAAAGGGAAAGAAAAAGAAAAAGCTGACAAAGAATTGGCAGATAGAAGTAAGAAAATGTCGGTATAAGAAAGAAGATTGAATTGTATTGGCATGTGAATTATCAAATTGTATAGGATTAAATAAGTAGTTTAATAGGGTAATTAACAGTAATTAAGATTTGATTTATGGTAGAGATACTGAAAAACGGTCAAATTTGTTTACTTCCTTGGTACTATAATCTTGTCGTTATCATTAATTTCTTTCATAAGAATGAGATGAGAAGTGACAAATATCTATTCTGCCATTAGTTATCATGCTACTAAATTTGTTTCTTGGGTTCTGAAATTGATTTTTTGGCTATTTTCTTAACTCTTTTACCAACGGAAAACAAATCAAAAAATGGAACAAAAACTCTAAAATTACAACTCTTTGTTCAAAAATAACGAAGGTAACTACTTATTTTTTTCGTACACAAAAACTTGTCCAGTCATTCGAATGTCCATTTATTTGGCGTATTTCAAAGTATAATCTATCCAGCTTTATATTAAATAAATATTCTAACAAGAAATTTATAACAATTGACAAATGCATACTGACCAAAATTTCAAAGTATGTTTTTCCTTCAACTATGTACAAGTTTGTTGGCTGATAGTAAGTTTTTATTTACTAACAAAAATGCAATTAATTAATACACTAAAATTGGATAGGTTAAATTATATATATAGTTTCAATACGTAATACATCAAATCAATATTTAAATTTTCTATTAAGAAATAATATTTATGTTAAAAAATAACATATCTTTCTATTATCATGTTATTTTTACTAGTTGATGTGTGTCTTGTTAGATAAAAACTATGTATACACAATTGTTGAATATCTCTTTAATTTGCTAAGAAAATATAAAACATTATTAGAATTACAAATGCATATTCTTTCATATTTTTCTCGTTTTATTTAGTAGTATTTATTTATATTAAAAAGAATGTGTCTACAACATTATGGTGTTGTTGTAAGGTGTTAATTAGTCGGTTTGATTGAAGATAATAATTAATAAATAGACCGTCCGTATGTGTGGCCATATGGTAAGTTTTTTCAAATAAACTGAATAAATGATTTTTCATTTTGTTGATTTTATGTCAAAGTTCAATTATGCATTGAGAAGTATTATACATTTTTCATTAAATGTGTAGCATGTGGCCTAAAAGTATAAAAGGCAAATTGTTGACCATTGACTTTATTGTCCCATTTAGATCTGCAATTTCCAGCACATTCAATCTCATTTTAAGCTTGATATCCAATAAAAATGTTTTTGATTTTATTTTGATTCCATCACTATTTTTACCTTATTATTATAAATGATCACATTGAAAATAACATGTGATATAAAATATGAAATTAAGCTCTCTCATATGTTAGCTCAAAATTTTTTATTATAATAATCAAGCACTTGAAAGTTCATTTCACGTAGCACTCAATTTAAAAATCTTTATTAAAATCACATTGAAAATTTTACAACACACATTTGTAATTTATAAGAAAAATAATTCTCAACTCAAAAACAAAAAAAAAAAGTTCAATATGAGTTTTAAAATATTAAGGGCTCGATAAAAACATATTGTCATTCTCAATTAAAGATGAAAAATAAGAAATGACAAATCAAAATATAGGATATAACTCAATAGTTGTATATTGGGGTTAAAGTCTTGGTCTAATAATTGATCTCTTCTTATAAACAATTGAGAATATGCAGCGGAGTTAAAAGCTTACTAATTTTGTCTGAATGTATTCTGAATACACAGGTTCGAGTCATATATAACTTAAGATGAATTGAGGATTTTTATTTGTATTATTATAAACGTTTTTTTTATCATTTTTTAAATGATGGTATCATGAATTTAAAACTCGAAGATTTTTTTGTGATATAATATAAGCAAAATAATGCAAAATTTTGGTAAAAAAATTATAATTTAGTAATATTTGAATATTAAACTATTACCATTTGAAATTAAAATTTTAATAACTGGTCAATTAACATTTTAGGTGCTGATAGTGATAAAACAGACTAACATAATTAAAGTTTAAGTAATTGATAGATTAGTTAGCAGTGTTAATCTTTCTTTGCTAGAGTAATCAAGGCTTGTAATCTGATGTTTAATCAGAAAAGTGGGCCATTTTGTAAGGTGGTGGTGTCATTTTAATACGTTTGATGAGAAAATTAAGAGTTTAATTAATCAAATTAAATTAAGTTCCTTCAAAGCTTCTTCATTTGGGAAGAGGAGATGGCTCCATCCAATATATATAAAAAGATAATTAAATGGACCCAACAATGTCTCTAAATCGAAATTCAATCATAACGTTTTTTTATTTCAAATTCAAGAGATAGAGTATAAGATAATGATGCCTTCATAGAAAGGTTGTATCTTTGATATTGTCATTTTCCACTACTCCCGGTCGTTACCAACATCGAACTCATTTAGTAGCTCCAAATTAACTATAATGAGTTTGGAGTCGAAAAACTATTGTTTTTTTTTTTAAGGCAAATAACTACAAATTTGACATTATACATCAATATTTTTTCATGTTTTAAAAATTTAATTTACATCTTCTTATGTTTTGCATTTTCACATTACTATCTCCATATAATTTACTTTTATTATATTTTTAGGTATTTTTATATGTTATTATGTCATTGTTTTATTAAAATTTACCGAGACGTGTATTTATAACAAAACCGCTATTACTTTGTGATATTTTGATTCAATTTTCTTTTAATTTGTTCATTTCACGCTCATTTTTTTTCTAATACAACAATAAGACAAATTTTTAAGAAAATGTTCAAAGGTAAATAAAAAGATAATTGATTCATGAAATACTTTACAATATTCATAGATGTGATGACTACTTAAACAAATATTGTCAAGAAATATATGTTACATCGTTATATTTAGAAGAAAATACTTAATAATACATATTGGGAGGTGTAACAATGAGAAAATACAAAACATAGAAATGTATAAATTAGTTTTTGAAAATACATGGAGGTATTAGCGTATGATGTCAAATATGAGAGATGCTATAATTATTTACCAATTTTTAAAAGCTTCTACTATTGTTTTTTAAAAGCTTCTCTCATATGTATTATTGTAAACAATTTTTGTATATGAGGCTTTGATTTAAACAGTGTCATCATTAATTTATCTTTTATCATTATTGAATCAATCATCAAATTATTGATCTAATGATGATAAAAAGCAAAATAAAAGAAATTTTATTTTTAATAAAATCATCGTAGAAATTAACACCTAGAGAAAAGTACATCCAACAAAATCCTCTCATAGACAGTTTTTTTAGTAATAGACAAATTAATATTTTGGAAAACTATGAGGTAAAATTGAATTTCCTATTTCTTGCTATACAAGTTAGTTAAATCAGTTTATAAGTGCTTTTAATTTTTAATTTTTAAAGTGTTCATGACAACTTATAATTGAGCTTTATCAAGTATTTCAACTAGACCGTTTCTAAGGACCAGTTTGGAATTGCTTTCCCAGGCTGCTTTCTCAAAAAAACTCAATTTTCAAACATTTACTATAAGTAGCAGAGTTGATTTTGAAAAAAACAAATCAGATAGTTCTTAGTTATATAGTATGAAGGATCAAAATGTGTTGTTCAAAGTTAAAATATGTAATTCTATTAAAAGTTTGTGAGAGTTTCTTATTATGATAGCAGCTTGAAAAGCAATACCAAGCAGGTCGTAAGTCAATTTACCAAACATTTTAACGGAACATAATTTAACTTTAACAAATATTTTAATTGTTATTTTTAAACTCCATGTGCTTGCAATTTTATTTTATTACCATCCAATATAAGGATGACAACGGGCCGGATCTGGGCCGGGTCCGGCTTGGACCCGGCCCGGATCCGTTTCAATATATTGGACTCGGATCCGACCCGGATTCAGCGGGTCCATAATTTTCGGATCCGGATCCGATGGATCCGGGTCCAAAACAGGTCCATGTAATTAACATCAAATTTTTAGTTTCAGCTTCCATACTTGTACATTTCACCTTATTTTAAATAGTTTACATGCTCATTTAATTATGTTCATGCAATTGGATTTACGTGGATATCAAATAATATTAATTATCCAATATTTTCGAGGTAAATAATAAATAAAAA